>OU343220.1:241184730-241336484 GCA_910596185.1 Chrysanthemum makinoi | reverse complement strand
GATCTGGTAGACGGTAATACATTGGAGCATGCAAAGATACTGCAAGAAAAATTCCAAGTCAAGAAGATGACGAAATCTGAGTTGCGGCGAATCAAGAATGAAGCATTTCAACTGTTAAAAGATAGCTCAGAAAGTGCCATCGAGGTCGAATATCACCTTGATAACATTGCTCGAGCTATGTCTAATAACATGGATTGGCTCAACCCAGAAGCAAACATCGACTTTACGAAGCGGGACAATCCTCCATATTACACCGACTGGTCTAAACCACTACCAAAGATCGGCCAACCAGATTAGCCTAGGATCCCATTCAGATATTTCTTCAACAAAGACTTGGAATTCCTTCTTCACGGTGGCGATGGTTCAAGGAAATACACCACATCCTTGACACTTCCATTCCCAGCAGCCGAATACTCAAACTGCATAGCTATCGAGGAAAGAGCTAATCACTTGTTCTCCAACAAAGTGGAAGCATACGACCGAGATGCAATGTACGGGATTCATCATGGCCGAACGCCCGACGAATCTACTACGGGCGCCAGTACGAAGTCTCAACATGCGGTGTTCAAGACTAAAACATCGTTGCCATCAAACACGTTGATCTTTCGTCCAAATGGGACTACTCTTATCTCAAGAATATTGTGGTCAAAAGACAAGACGAAAGGGATTATGCATTCTTTGAAGCTAACTTTGAGAATTTGTCTATCAACGACATCGAAGATATGTACCTTGCCAAAGTACAGGGTCGTATGAGACAATTCTCCACCGAAGTACAACGTGAATTCATCAAGTCGTGCTCATCTTCATCGACGCATAGTTATCAAAGAACGTGTAGAAGATCTCCAGTTGGCGTTGAATCTTATCGACCCGTGTCAACTTCACTCCACCGCAGCTTGATCTCCCGACATCAACCAGCTTTCACAATTTACACTCATCAGCAAACCATTCGCCGCTTTACCGCAGTGAACTTCAAAGAAATTGCTTGATGGCGCGTGCAGATCTTCATAAGTTTGGGGATCACACTTTAAAGATGGTTAGGGACGGATTGGCTTACCGGTTGAAGGATATACACCAAAAGATTGGGTCTCCTAAGCGATGGAATTCTCATGATCGAAGGGACGTGAAGAGGATCATCACCATGATTGATGAACGGTTGTATAGAAGGGATCAGTTGAGAAGACTGGAAAGCTATGTTGGTGGTAGACCCAGGAGAAACATCATCGGCTTTCAACGCCCGATTCACATTCCTGGCGACATCTCTGGACTACCTGGTACCCCTTGAACTGCTTCTTTCATTATAAATTTGGATGTATGATCTATTATGTCAATGGCTTGTGCACATATTACAGTGTACAACCCGTACTTGTAAATAAAGGACCCGTGGTACGCTTCAAGCCACAATCCTTATAAAAGGAGCGAAAGCTTTTACTTTTGAGTAAAACCTATCAAACCTTTCACTTTTCAAGGTTTTGCTCAAAAGAACAAGTACTTTCCCTTATGATTTTCAAAACCTCAACCGTTTATATCACTTGTTGAGGGGGAGTACTTGACTTAAAACTTTGTTCACAAATTGTTCACAGTGGTCATTCTTCCCGCAACACTCAAAATGGTCATATTTATTCTCAACTTTTCAAAAATAACATTTTATATGCCATTTTTGAGGGGGAGAAAAATACGTGATAAGAAATATGTTGTGTTTTGCTATATGAACTCTCGTGTAAAAAGACTTTAACCCATGAATTGATGAGCTCTTAACCGCTAGTAACTCGAAAAGACTTGTCCGGGACGGGTAATAATTTCAAGCTAGTTCGCTAGTGATGTAAACGTGTCTCGCAAAGGACTTGTCTGAGTAAAATGTACCATTCGAGAAACTCTTGGTAGACATGAACTCTGACGGGTTTGACAACCTTTCGAGGATTGTCTACACCTTCAAGGTAGTTATTAGAGCTAGTTGTCACCTAAAAGTGACAATGCAACTCTTTAACTATGCCACGTAACCGTGTCTAGCGGGGGAATGTCTATCTTGAGTTGATCAATTCAAAATGTGCGCTCTTTCCTCACTGTGCATTTAACCGTTAAATCTCTTAAGCACATGTGGAGGGGAGTATTTATGCAAAATCTCATCTCAACAGGGGTTCAAAAATGTTTTTATTCATAAACACTGAGCGAGATTTTTCAAGTAAATGGTTTTATGGCAACATAGGTTAGTCATGGAGTTATAAGGTGACTAAGGTTAGGAATAACCGTCCTATGATCCGCCAGAGTCGGAGGGATCTACCCAAGGACACCACAAATAGTTAGAATTTAGAAGTCCTTAGGTATGATTATAAAAAGGAGAATTGAGAATCGGAGAAAGAAGGAGTTGAAGAATTAAAAAGAAATGCAAAGAAAAGGGTGAAAAGAAATAGCCCTCCAGATTATTCAACTTAGGGCAGACACCGAGTTCACTTCATATGCTACTGTTTGTCACTAGCTGACACCGGTATTGAAGACTAAAAGTCGTCATGGACCCAGTGACGCATGCACTAAACCTTCTTAACCACTCAAGTTTCTCTCAACGGAAGCTTGTTTCATTCTCACAGGGAACCCTACGTAAACTATCAGCTTTCTCTTAGAGATTGCCGGTATTGAAGAAGGAGACCCTCTCCCTAGTCTCCGCTCAGAAAACCAAAATGCACTATTGAGTCTAGAGCCACGAGATTCATCAAAAGATCTCTTAGGTACACTTGACATTTCATCACTTGACATTCAACAATAAGAATTTCAGTGGTACATTATCGAGTCCTTCACAGATCTTAGCAATCTGTCGAGAACATTTATGAGAGGTTCACATTTGTGATCCTCGGTGATTGAATGGAAACTCCCGCTGTGGTCAACATCAAACAACCCCGACAGGTCGCCGGCAACTCCCCGTGGATTACGCTTAGTGGTCTCAAACGGTCTATAGTCGTGGGGTGATGCTTCGGTGTACCTCAGCGACTCATCTGAATCCTAGGTGTACTTCGGTACATCGTGTTATCTCACTTGTGGGACTCTGATTCGGAACGCCTTTGTAAGAATTAGAGTTGTGTTTTCACACTATGCTGTCAACACTCTCGGAGTTCAAACTTGTAAGTGCCGGAATCCGCTTATTACTAACCGTTTTAATGTTTACTTCTTATGGAAGCTCTGAGCGAATGATCGTATGATTCTCCACTTGTTTACACCAACAACATCTTCAAAGAAGTTCTATCTTAAAGCAACACAAAAGTCAGAATGATTCTTCATCTAACCAAAGAATCTACAAAGTTAAAGACTTAAAGAACTTCATCAGTACCGTAATCCAATGTTAAAGAGTGTGTGAGCATGTTGGAGAAAGACGCGGAGACACTGGCAAATGCGAAGAAGCACTGAGGCGCACTTGATGCGATAACAACATACTAACACTTTCATCACAAAGAACAATGATCAAAGAACAAAGTTAAAGATGACGTCAAAGCATAACTGTTCAAAGAAAACTATCTCGCTACACTGGGGAGATGGTTCAAATCAAGGCAATTCTTCTCACAAGAAAGAAGAATGTCAGAAGATGTCAAAGCTACTATTACATCAACGCCTTCACCGTTTTTCATCACCAACACTTGAGGGGGAGATTGTTGGAATCACTCCTAAACCTTTATTCAAGTGTTAGTTACTCATATGTAATAGTTAGCTTAATTATGGCCTTTATGTTTGTTATTAGCCTTAAGCTTATGTAGAAGGCCCATGAGCTTAGGCCCATGTCCAATAAGGAAAGGATGGGAACTAGGAGTGTTGCCCTAGCTTCCCTCCTATAAATACTCTTGTAAACCTTCATTTGAAGGTTGGTTGTTCAATTTATTATCTTTCACTCACACCTACGCATAACCGGTCTTAACATTAACGTGTGTGTGTGTTTGGTTTATTGTTCAATCGCCTCTCTATCTTTCTATTAAGCTTGTGTTGTAAATCTAGTGACCTATCAAAGGGGGAGATAATGGCTCGGGCTCATTATACATTCCGCATCGCATTTTCTTTTTGTTGAGTGTTAGCCTTAATAGTTTTTATTAGAAGTGATGGTCATTCACATTTAGGAACTTTGTAACATGTGTTAGATATCGTGATAGAATAGTCATCGGGCTCGTGGATTGGGCTAAGCTAATTGGTTAAGAGTTAAGTTATTCTAGACGTTTATAAGCTTAAGAATCCCAAGCCCAATCCAAGTCCAAACCGAGCCCAAGGAAAGCCTTTTAGGGCATCAAGTCCCTTGGACTATAAATACCCCTCAAATGGTCATTTGAGGGGTGTGCTTGAAAGTGTGTGTGTGTGTGTGTTTTCTTTGGAGCAATACAACTTATTGTGTTTATCTTTATCCTCTCACATACACGGATTTCATATCATTCAAGTCACCATCTTTCCTTTCTTCTTATTCTTTCTAAGCATAACGTTTGTGTTTGGTTTCACGTGGTTATACTTGTATACATGTTGGGTTTGTGATAAGGTTGATAAAATTAAGGTCCTACAATTGGTATCAATCGCCTAACAATGGTTTAGGAGTGTTTGTGTTTGTTTTGAAGGGTTACGCGTAAAGGCTCTCGTTTTACATATTTGTCACGCTTAAAGCTTTAATTTTTGCACTTAAAAATTCAAGATTCTTGTGGTTTAAGGTTTATTTGGTGCTAAAGTTTCAGTTTTTTGCAAAAAGTTCGAAGCTTTACGTGTTTTAAATCATTTTTGAACTCATTTTTGGTTCATTGGTCATTTCTACTCGTAACTTATCTAAGCACTTTGGGTGAAAAAGGTCAACATATTTGAGTTATTCAAGTGTTTTTAAGGCTATCTGTGCAAGTGAAATTGGTTGAATCACTGGAAATTTTTTACGCGTAGGTCAAAACCCTAGTTCTACGCGTAAGAAAGTCAACGCCCTGTTTCTACGCATAACTTTTTGGTGCAGATTCTTCGAGCTTCAACGATTACTCAGTGCTTCCCTCACTTGGATAAGTTTGTGGAACACTTCGACTTTTGGATATCCCTTACACTGTGATAGTGTAAAGGATTTTTGGGCAAAACCCTAATCTTACGCATAAGCTTAGACTTACGCGTAGAACACTTTACGCTTAAGTATTTTTCTTACGCATAAGCATTTGTCTTACGCATAAGCTAAATCTTACGCATAACTTTTTCTACGCCTAACTTTAAACTTACGCATAAGCATTTCCTACGCCTAAGGAATCCTACGCCTAAGCCATCCTACTCGTAACCATATCCTACTCGTAACTTCTGTTGGCGGGAAAACTTGAGTAAAATTTAATTTTTTGAGGAGACTAAACGTTCAATTTTTACGCGAAATTCAAATTTTGGTTTAACTGTGAAAATTTTGGTCAAAAATTCAAATTTTTGGGCCTAAATTCAAATTTTTCGAGTCAAATTTGGCGTCAAAATTGTCATAACTCAAATTTTCATACGACCTTAGAATTGATTTTTATAGTGAATTTCAAATTTTGGGAAAATTGTTTAGAACCAAGGTTACGAGTACGACTTTCAGAAACACCTCAACCAGGCTTAATCTTCATCAACCACAACTCCTTTATCGTTGAATCGATCCTACATCAACTTTATCGATGATACCTTCATCAATGGCAACTCAATAAGACATTCATGCAGGCCGAAAACCGCCCTCCTATGTTGGCAAAAGGTGGTTATCTTCAATGGACAAGTCGTATGCTCCGTTACATTAAGACTAAACCTAATGAAAATCGATGATTCAATCCATTCAGAATGGACCCTTCATGCCTCGACAAGTCCATATCCCTGGAGATCCTAACGCAACACCTCCCGTCCCACCATCCTCTCGTCTTCAAAATGAATCGAATACGAAGAGGATCGAAACAAGTCGATGCAAATGACATGGCAATTCATATTGTCCAACTGGGTTTACCAATAGAAATTTTGGTAGACAGCTTGTGAAACTGATTTCGATATGTGGGAACGTGTTAGACGGCTTTGTCATGGAACGTAAATTGGTCAACAAGACATGGAGAACAATCTGCTAACTGAATGGGAAAAGTTTACTTCAACTCCATGAGAATCCATTGAATCCTACTATGGAAGGTTTTGCACTTTGATGAATGAGCTTATCGAAACAAGTTGACACCCAGAACTATCGTTCAAAACATCAAGTTCCTGAACAATCTTCCAGAGGAATGGGGACGATATGTAACTATTGTCAACCAAACAAAAGACCTTCATCAGGTGAACTTTGATCAACTCAATGATTTTCTGAAACAAAACCAAGCTCAAGTCAATGAAGTCAGGAAAGAAAGATTGGCAAAGAATCATGATCCATTGGCACTTATTGCAAAGACTCAACCTTCAGTGAATACACAACAACAAGCTTCATCATCTTCCAACAACAACTTGCAGCAATACATTCCACAACCACAACAACAATTCTATCCACCAGAACAACAAGTCATTCAACAACAGTATCCACAATACTAGGAACAAGGAATCACTGATCTTGAAATGGAACCAGAAGAAGCTTTGTCACAAGCATTTGTATTCTTGGGTAAAGCATTCAGAAGTCGCTATTCCACACCAACTAACAACAACCAAAGGATTTCATCAAACACTCGCAATAGGCAAATTGCACAGCCGGGTGTGAACATGGGCAATCAAGGTCAAATGGTTGGAGTTATTGAGAATCAACAGGGATATGCTACTGGATTTCGCATGGGTAATCAGCGGTTCGAATCGGGGGTAATCGATGGGTCAGAATGTTGGGAATAGAGTGGGTAATCGAATGGGAATGTTGCAGTCCAATGTTGGGAATTATGGTAATGTGAATCGGTAATCGGTTAAGTGTTATAATTGTCAAGGAATGGGTCACATGGCACGAAACTGTCCCACTAAGCCACACAAGAAGAATGCTGAGTTTCTTCTAAAGCTATGCTTGTTAGCACGTAAGCAAGAAGCAGTGGATGCAGGTTGAGTGCCGAGGAAAATGATTTTTTCGCTATCGTGGATGATTTGGAAGACTTCGAGGAAATCAATGCGAACTGCATATTCATGGCAAATCTTCAGGAGACTAAGTACGACACTGACTCGACGCACTTCCTGTCTATGACGCCAACGCAGATCTCGAGGTACCAATCATTGATCCATGCTATAACAATGTCATATTTGATGTGTTTACTCATGACGAACAGCATTCTGTGACGCCAACACCTACTTATGATACATACTTGGACAATCCGAGTTGTAGCAATACTAACTCTGAAACTCCAGATGTGGATCCTAGTGGAGGCAGTGTGGCACAAAATACTGAGACTGATGAGGAAACACGTGCTTATTTTGAATCATTAATCAATAATTGTGGCATTGAAATTGAGAAAGTGAGTAAGGTCAATCGCGAAGTTAAGGCCGCAAATGTTAAATTGACCACTGAGCTTGAGAGTTACAAAGAGAACGCCAGAGCCTATGAATTTCATACAAATAAAATATCAGAATTAGAAATTGGTTACCGAGATTCTGTTTTAAGAGAAAAACAATTGCAAATCAAGTACGATACACTTGATGTGAATCTAAACTTGAAAATAAAATCTTTAAACAAGGAAATTTCTGAACTAAACGCCCAACTTTCTAAACAAAAAACACCGTTTTCTCGATCTTGAAAAAGAGAAGAAAAGTTGATTGTCGATTTTTCTAAACGAGAAGATTCTCTTCTTGATGAAATTCTGGATAAAAATGAAACAATCAAAAATTTGGATAATTTACTTCTTACAACGGGTCATTCCGCTAAGACAAACAAGATGCTTTCTAATCAAGTAAATCCAATTTTTCATACTTCACATAAAATGGCTCTTGGTAACTCACCTCCTGGTTTCCTCAAGAAAGCTCGGAAAGAACGGAATGTGTTGAACAATGGAAAACCTTTGCATGAACCCATAATTGTGCATGATTCTCTTGAAACGTTGGAACTATCTGAGGAGAGTAGATCAAAAATGAAACAAAAACATCCAAAAATCAAACCAATTGATTATAACAAATGGAACAAAATTAATGGTATTTCGTTTGTTTCTCAATCAACGTTTTCCACCAAACCAAGTGTTTCAAACAAAGTGTCAACACTAGTTTCAAAATCAGTTTCAAAACCAGTTGTAGTTTCCAAATCTCTTTCTAAAATCGAACAAATGTCTTCAAACAATCCTTTTAACACAAGTGATGCTAGAAGCATTTTAGATGACGTTAAAACTAGAATTGGGTATCTTCAAGACACTGTTAAAACTAAAACCAACATTACAACAAACATCAGGTTCACTAGTTTTGATAATGAACAGAAAAAGTTTTTTGAAACTCAAATTGAACCTCCGTTAATGGCATCAAGTGTAGGGGTAATTCATTTCGAACAAGCTTTTGAAAGAAACAACCGACTTTGTCAAGGACCATAAATCCCTGGTAAAGCAAGCTAATGAATGTTTTGAACACATCAAAGTTTTGGAAAATTTGAATGATTCTCTCTTCGAAGATGTTCTGACTACTGATATTATGTCCATCATTTTGCAAACATATTCGGTTGAAGATCATGAAAGACTCCAAGATGAGACCTCCGAAATTGTTTCAAAATATGAAAAAGCTCTTGAAAAACTTGAAAAGAAAATGTGTCATATTTTAAACAACTTGATCGAAAAACTGAGGAATGCAAATATGACAAACTAGTATGATGCGTGCCTACAATGACATGAAAGCGAAAAATGATCTTTTGAGGGCTCACCTGGAAAGTCAAAAAGGAAAGGCAGTGGATACTGTGATTAAAAACCATTGATCGGCGGAGAAAGCAAATGTTCCCAAACCGGTTTCCAAACCAAAAATGTCTGTTTCTATGCCTCCTCCAAAAGTCAATGAGAAAAATGTTTCATCAAAACCAATCACTCCACCTGCCCTACCTAAACAAAATGTTGATAAGGGAAAAGCGGTTATCGAGAAACCAAAAGTTTTAGCTCCTGGCCTTTTTAAGATGAGTACCACTAATGCGTCTGCCTCCACATCTAAAACATATGGAACAAACGACATAATTTTAGAAAAGCACTCTAAAGAGACTAGGAAAGCTGAAACCACCTCCTTTGATAAAAATGTGAATCCTAATGCGTGTGCCTTACCTTCTACAGGACTAGAAAGCACCTCTAGGAGCAGCAGACTAAAGCCTAAGAGCAATACAAGGAACAATAGAGTCTTGACTGCCTCTAGGAGTAGTAGCTTGAATAAAGAGAAGAAAGTAGAAGAACACCCTAGGAATTTACCGCTTTTGAATAAGAAAGACATTTCATCTGAATTTACTGAACTTGTGAAACTTGCTAAGTCTAATGAATGTGTTGAATCTCTTTGTTTAACTTGCAAGAAATCTTTAATTAATGTTCAAGATGATTATGTTTCTAACAATGTGAATGATAAGCCTGTTAAGAAGAACGCCCCAAAAAGATCTTACGCTAAACGAGTAGGAAGACTAGTTGCAAAACTTAGGCTTTACACTATGATGGAACTATAGTGTATACTTTAGGGATGATATTTGGAAACCCACAGGTAGAACTTTCACACTCCATAATGGTACAATGAGTGATAAACCAGAATTCCCTGTAGAAAACCTCTGAGTGTGATAAGGATTTTACCTCTAACCCAAAGGAACCAAAATCAAAACGGTTTCCACAATATTCTTTTTCTTATCTGGCAGGTTATCAAAATATGTCTTTGGATCGTCGACTCGGGTTGCTCCAAGCACATGACCGCGAATCTGAAGCTGCTGATCAATTTCACTGAAATTCATGGGAACCGTACGCTTTGGAAATGATCATGTAGCAGCTATCATGGGCTATGGAGATCTACCTTTTGGAAATTATTTGATTACTTCGGGTTTACTATGTTGAAGGGTTGGGACACAATTTGTTTTCACGGGTAGTTCGTGATGCATTTAGAGGTTGCTTTAAGGAAAAATGCTTGCTTCGTTAGAAACTTGGATGGCACTAATCTCTTATCTGGGAATCGTGATACAAACTTGTATGCTATCAACATCAATCAAATGGCCTCTTCATCACCAATATGTCTTATGACACGAGCATCTGGAACACAGTCCTGGTTGTGGCACAAACGGTTATCTCATCTCAATTTTGACACCATCAACAATCTTGCCAAAGACAACATCGTCAACGGACTTCCAAAGTTCAAATACACCAAGGATCACTTATGTCCATTGATGAGTGTGTAAATACTCATCATTTTTAGTCAAATCTGAACTGCAAAACATTTAAAAACGCGTAAATGCATCAAAATACTAAAAATATCTCAAAATTGAATTTTATATGTTTCAGATGCAAAATGTTTAAAATCAGATGAAAATCGAGCTAAGTTTGCATAATTGGCAGTTTCAGTCCCCCGACTTTCAAATCTTGACAAAATCATTCCCTGAGCATTTGTTTTGGAATAAAAGTCAACCCAAGTCCTTTCAAAATCAAAATTTATCAAAAATGATCCTTGGGTAAAAAGTTTGGAGAATTTACAAGTTTGGTCCTTCAAGTTTCAAAAGTGGCAAAAATAGTCCTTGGAAGTTTAAAAATGTCTTTTATGGTCCGTGTACTATTGAAACTTGTCATAATTGGTCCCTTGGCATAACTTTGGAAAATGGCAGATTTGGTCCTTCAAGTTTGGAGAATTGCAGTTTTGGTCCTTGTAATAATAAACAAACCAAACCATGACCCTTGAACCCTTTTGAACCCTTTTGAACCATGACCCCCTACCAAAACACCTTGACCCCCCCTGTTTTGACCCCTGCCTTAATATTAAACCCCCGGTCAACTCATGGTCAAACAAACCACCCTTTTTCCCGCCCACCTTCTTCCTCACCCACTGTCTGCAAAACCAGACACTCACCTCACCTCCACATCACCAAGCCACACCCTTATCACTCCACCTCCACCAAACAACAAAAAGCATTTAATGCCTCCCCTTCCTTGCACTCAATCCCTCTCCAACTGGCTAAAAGAGTTTTCCCGCCAAAATCTCATCAATGGCCAAAAATTAGTCAAGTGATCCAATGGTCCAGAAAAGTGGTGGGATTTGCTCAGAAGACTAGTGGAAGACCTTTTGCATATAAATAGAAGAAAGAGGAAAGGAGCAAAAGGAGAGTAGTTTTTAGTTTTCAATTTTTATGTATGTCGTTTTTTTTTAATGTTTTAATTAAGATCTAAGTTGTAATATTAAGTTTTCCTGAATTAAACTAAAGTTCTTTAGTCAGTGTAATTTAATTTAAAGTATTAATTCAAAGTTTTATCAAAGTTCCATATATTTTTATGTTTGCCGTCATAAACTCAGTTTAAATGTGTTAAAACCAGGCGTCAACTAGCTTGTTTCTTAATCAACTAAGCTTGCTTAAGCTCCTAATAGCTTTTAGCAGGCTTATAGATCAGTTTCAAGTAGCAATTATACTTGGTCAACAAAAGTCAAACTGGACCTTCATTTGAAAATGGTGATGACATTGGGTGTTGCAGTGATGGAAATGGGTTGAGATAAGTTTGGATAGTGACTTATGTACTGTTTCTTTGGTTTCAGTAGCTTGTTACTTTGGCAGAATCATGTAAGTGCTTGAGCCCATTTCTGTTCCAATTTTAATTCATGACTGTTTCAATGCTTGTGATCATATGTTAATTCGTAGGATTAGATGATTTATTTAGTAGTTATAGTCATATTAAGTTTTTAGAATAGATTAAGGTTGAAGATAGTAGTTATTAGCCAAGCTTACAGTTTCTTAAGCAGTGTTTGGATTAGTCCTTTAAACTGTGATAGAGGTTGGGTGAGGAGTTAAGAGTGGTTCATACAGGCTTAAATAGGTCTAGTGTGCTTACTTTGGTTCTTATCTTGCTTCTGCATATCTCTTTGGTCAAAATTCCATTTAGTCAGACTTTGTTATTGAATCAGATAGGTACAAGAGTAAAATAGGTTAGCACTAGGTTTGGAAATCATCTCACTAGCTTAATTGATTCTTAACTTAGCTTATTCCATCACTTAGATCAAATTAGAAGCATTAGAATTTCATTAAAGTCAAACTGGATTATGTTTTTAAAAGTCAAATATGACTTAAGCCAGTTTTTACCCAACCTTTGTTGAATTTTCATGGGTTCATTTCTAAATCAAAATCATTGAAACTTGGAAGTTTTCTAGTTCAGTTGGTCAAAAAGATAAAACACATTTTAGTTGAATTTTTACAAGCGTTTTAAAGGGTCAAATAAGCTGTTCAATAAGCCCTCACATGCCCTGTTCACAATAACTAAGTGAGAACCAGGCTTGTGGCGACCTTGTAAGGCTTTGTTTTAACTTCTTAGGGTCTGAAAGTTGGTTTAGTTATAGTTGGGTAGGTGATCTTGAGCACCTAATTTCTGGTTTCCACTTTGGTCATTTAGATAAGCTTATAATTAAGCTAAAAGTGAGGATAATAGGCTGGCTAGATTTCATGATCTCAAATTGTTCAAATCAGTTTAGATATGCACACTAGAGGTTTATAGTAGCTGGAATTAGTTGTTTTTAGATAAAGTTAGCATACTTTAGCTTCTGCTTTCATTTGGTGGTCTTTAGTGCTCATTTGCTTATTTCAAGTGCTTATTTATAAGCACATTTCACTGCAGCTTCATAATCTTGCACACTAGTATATGTTTTTATATTTTTCATAGACTTAGAATATTTTTTTAGACTTTTCCTAAATTTTTCATAATTTTTCATCACTGTTTAGTATTTTTCCTTATTTAAAACAGTTTTTAGGACTTTTTAATTAGCCTTTATTGCAAATAAATCAGAAAAACCTCAAAAAAATAAGTTTGTAATTTTCATAAATTAAGATAAATATAAAAAGCAAAAAAATAATTTTTCCAGATTTTTCTTAGTTAAATTTATAATTTTTAGCCATTTAATTAGTTTTAAATAGTTTTTAAATCATAGAAATTAGAATATAAATCAGAAAAATACAAAATTAGTTTTGAAAATTCTCTTTAGTTATTTTAGATTTTTCTAAGTCATAATTTCACTTTTCTAAGCTTTATTTCATATTTTCTTATATTTTAGGGTATTATTAAAAAGGTAAAAATAGTTTTTAATTAATAATAATTAAATAAATAGTCATAAAAATAATTTTCTTTTTCTCAAAATTTTCTCTTATCATTAAGTTTGTAAAAATTTCATTTTTATATTTTTAGGATTAATACTGTTTCAATTTCACATTTTCTTTTGTACGTTACGTAGTTTTTAATCAAAAACATCATTTTAAAAAATAGTAATAGCGTTTATTTAATATAATTTAGCTTTTAATTTTCTTTAATTTTTCCTTTGTAATCTAGTATCAATCATAACCTTTTTCCCGTTCAAATTCACCCGATCACTATACGTTTGGTTATTCAGTCGCACAGCTCGTTGGGACTTAACGACGTCGGGAAACACTATACTCCTCTAGATCTTCATTGCATTGTTTCTGAGCTGTTTGAAGTTTATTACGGTTGACCATTCAAAAGTGGTTAGCTTGTGTGATAAAACTTGACGGTTCAGAACCGATCAAATTTTGGCGCCGCTGCCGGGGAGCTGTGCTAACAATCAAATTACGTTTAGCAGATCAGTGATTGTTGAATATACATCCATTGTATATTTTCCATCCTTGTTCATATTTTCTTATTATTATTATATAAAAACAAAACGGTTCCCGAAAACATTTTAAAATCAGTTTTCAACAAACACAAAAACCCCAAAAGATTTTCTTTCTTATTTTTACAAAATGTTTTTCAAAAATACCAAAAATATTCCTCTTTACCCTCTTACCCTTTTTGATTCTTTATCCCTTTACCCTCTATCCATTTGATTCTAACTTCTTCTATTCTCATGGAATCTCTCGACTACGACGAATTCTCGAACGAATTTGAAAAACTTCATACTTTATCACAAATGTCAAGAATTCGTGTTGTTCATGATGATCCATTAATTCTGCGTAGGGAAATGGAACGAGAAACCGGGTGACAAAGGACCGGTACTTCCTCTGATAATGGAGGTGCTAAATACGTCCAACCTACGGTTATCCAAAGATCTAACCCTCAATTGCTCCTAAGCCGTCTAAAATTGATCCTAAACTTTCACAATTTATGGTTAAAAGCGATCATGCAGAATTTAGACCGGTGACTAGCAAGAATGACTTGCCTAATCTTCACGTTCCTCAAGAACCTGAACCAGAGACCATAACGAAGTGGTGGAAATTGCTAGCTCTCAGAGCACACCACTTGTCCCACCTCCGGATTTTTCAAAATGTTCTTCGAGACTTGATAGCCATTCGAATCACCATGTTGGTTTTGTTGATTCTTTGAATGAACCGATTCCTTCTCATAACTCTCAAATGGAATTGTTTATTCCTTGTGTCGGTTGTGGTGAGCCTCTTTTTGGTTCACCATGTCGCTGGTGTACGTGTGTACAGTGTGGTAATGATATTCGGAACGGGTGTTGTTTGTTTTGTGGTTCGAGGAATTCATTTGATTATGATCCTAATCCGAACTCATTTAACGACCCCTCAAAATTTTCCAACTGCCCACCACAGCCCGACTTATCTTCATATAATCAACATAACTGCTGTGAATTTTGTGGAGGTCCTCACCAAGGATTTGAGTGTCAATCCGGAAACACGTTTGTCTATGAACAGTTTTCCAGTGATGCTCAGAACTTTGGTTATGACCAATATCCATATAATTCGCCAATCCGGCTCAACAGTTTTAATGTTGAGAATGTGGAGGTCCTCACTATAATTTTCAATGTCAACCGTGGAATCAAAATTACTATACTTCCGGTTTTGACAATTTCCAACCTCCACAAGCACCATACGGTTCAAATTCCATCTGAGCCGTTGCCTAAAGAAATTTCCCAAGATTTTGAAACCGCAATGAAAACACTTGATGATATGATTCAAAACTTTAAGAATCAAGTGAGTAGTGAGAAAACCATGGGAGAATTGCTAGCCGAAGAACGAGAGGCTCGCAAATCTAGGGAAGAATTATTAGTCCTAGAGCATGCAGCTCTAAGGCGTTCCCAATTTCTTAAGGCGGCTCTATATGATGATGACGAGGAGAGTTTTTATCCTTTTAAGAATATTATTTCTCAACTCCTCAGGGTCAGGTTGATATCCCAGCAATTGAGATTCCATCTCAAACAACTGCTATCACACCCGAAGCTCCTACTCACTCTCTGAACATGGGGGCCGAGCATCTTGACACTGTTCCTAAAAAGGAATCGGACGAAGTCATAAAGTCTAGTGTTGAGAACCTTGTCCCAATCCCGAGAGAGTCACAGGGAACTTCGGATCATATGTGTGATTCTTCTTCCCCTCTTGAGTGTTCAAAAGATCATTTTGAGACTTTCTCCAATTGTAGCGAAGATTGTGCATCATATGGAGACATCGAGTATGTTGAGGCATCACTTCCACAATCTGATGTGATCATCTTCTTAAGGAGTTCACCGATGAACTCACTCACATCAATCCACTTTCATCGGGAAGTGATGATGGTCTCTTTGATTTCTAAGGCGATCGGGAGAGATTGAAAGTCTCCTTTATAATGATCGTTCACTCACTTCTCACCCTAACAGTCCAATAGAGAATGTTGATCACTTTGTTCCTGAAATATTCAAAGCTACTTTCACCAATCCTTTATTTGAATTCGACTCTGAATTCACTTTAATTTCTGAGAATCCAATCTTTGACAAGGATAGTGATGAGTCCACAATGGAACAAGAGTTTACAAATTCACATCATGTGAATGATTCTCTTCATGAGGAGTTCGCCGGTGAACTCACTCATATCATGACTCCGCCGGAGTATGATCGCTTGGATGGCAAAAATCATGATCGGGGAAAAGTTCTCAATCACGAGAGTTTGTATTTCTATGACAAATTTTCCAACCCTCCCTCCAGAGATGCTTTCCAAACCAAAGAGCTCAACCGATAAAATCCAAACGAGTGCAATTGCACTTGATCCTGAGGAAGAAGATCTTATCATGATCGTCATCATGATTTTCCTTCTTTTCTTCACCTACCTGGTGACTTCCTCTCTTCTTCACTCCTTCGGGAATGAAGACAATATCTTTGACCCAGGCATTTTCATTTATTATTTGTGAGCCGGATCTATGTATACCTCATCGGTGTGAAACTTTCACGTACTTCAATGTTTATACAAACATCTTGAATGAAAGTCCGATGGAGATTGTCTCTTCCACTTTGCTTCCCCATGAACAAATTAATTCGGGGTCGAGTCAAGCTAGCGACTCGGTAATCAAAAACAGTAGCACACTATATGGGTTTTCACCCATATTTCTGATTTCTTTCTACTTTCTACCACCCTAGTGTGGGGGAGTTGCCCCCCGCTGTTGTATATAAGTTTCAAAAATATCAAAAAAAAAAATAAAAAAAAAATAAATAATAATAATAATAAAAATATTTCAAAATAATGGCCGTAGTATTTCCATTTTACGTTCTATGTTTCGGCATAACCGCCGGTACTTTGAATATTGAGGGCAATATTCATTTCTAGTGTGGGGGGAATTCTCATGAATTTTATCATGTAATTATACCACCCAATTCCCCCATTTTTGGCCAAAATTTTTTTTTTGAGTAAGTGTTTTGCACTTACTCAGCTTATGGTTATCAGTCCGCCATGTCTAATAAACAAAAGGATTGGCTAATCCAGAGCAAACGGCTCTTAGTAAAGATATCTCAAATCCGTTGACGGCTTGCAATTTGCCCAAAATTGTATGGTGTTCAGCTCACCATATCTTTAATTAGTGAAGAGTTGGCTAGCCCGCAAGTTTATGGCTTGTGGTAAAGGCAGTTGGAAAACCATAATTGGTAATCGACTCACCAAAGATAGTATATATTATCTAAGAGTTGGCTAGTCCGAAGCAAAGCGGCTTACGGTAAAGACAAATCAAAAACAGTTGAAAGCTGGTGATTTGCTCAAAATCATTTGGTTATCATTGTACCAAGGTTCTTACTTGAACTGAAACAATTGGCTACTCCAGAAGTAATGGCTTTTGGTAAAGAGATTCAAATCCATTAAGTTTTTCTCAAAAGATTGCTAGGGAATAGCAATAGTTTAGTATGAGGGATTGATGAGTGTGTAAATACTCATCATTTTTGGTCAAATCTGAACTGCAAAACATTTAAAAACGCTCAGAAATGCATCAAAATACTGGAAATATCTCAAAATTGCATTTTATATGTTTCAGATGCAAAATGTTTAAAATCAGATGAAAATCGAGCTAAGTTTGCATAATTGGCAGTTTCAGTCCCCCGACTTTCAAATCTTGACAAAATCAGTCCTTGAGCATTTGTTTTGGAATAAAAGTCAACCCAAGTCCTTTCAAAATCAAAATTTATCAAAAATGATCCTTGGGTAAAAAGTTTGGAGAATTTACAAGTTTGGTCCTTCAAGTTTCAAAAGTGGCAAAAATAGTCCTTGGAAGTTTAAAAATGTCTTTTATGGTCCGTGTACTATTGAAACTTGTCATAATTGGTCCCTTGGCATAACTTTGGAAAATGGCAGATTTGGTCCTTCAAGTTTGGAGAATTGCAGTTTTGGTCCTTGTAATAATAAACAAACCAAACCATGACCCTTGAACCCTTTTGAACCATGACCCCCTGCCAAAACACCTTGACCCCTCCTGTTTTGACCCCTGCCTCAATATTAAACCCCCGGTCAACTCATGGTCAAACAAACCACCCTTTTTCCCGCCCACCTTCTTCCTCACCCACTGTCTGCAAAACCAGACACTCACCTCACCTCCACATCACCAAGCCACATCCTTATCACTCCACCTCCACCAAACAACAAAAAGCATTTAATGCCTCCCCTTCCTTGCACTCAATCCCTCTCCAACTGGCTAAAAGAGTTTTCCCGCCAAAATCTCATCAATGGCCAAAAATTAGTCAAGTGATCCAATGGTCCAGAAAAGTGGTGGGATTTGCTCAGAAGACTAGTGGAAGACCTTTTGCATATAAATAGAAGAAAGAGGAAAGGAGCAAAGAGAGTAGTTTTTTAGTTTTCAATTTTTATGTATGTCATTTTTTTTTAATTAAGATCTAAGTTGTAATCTTAAGTTTTCCTGAATTAAACTAAAGTTCTTTAGTCAGTGTAATTTAATTTAAAGTATTAATTCAAAGTTTTATCAAAGTTCCATATATTTTTATGTTTGCCGTCATAAACTCAGTTTAAATGTGTTAAAACCGGGCGTCAACTAGCTTGTTTCTTAATCAACTAAGCTTGCTTATGCTCCTAATAGCTTTTAGCAGGCTTATAGATCAGTTTCAAGTAGCAATTATACTTGGTCAACAAAAGTCAAACTGGACCTTCATTTGAAAATGGTGATGACATTGGGTGTTGCAGTGATGGAAATGGGTTGAGATAAGTTTGGATAGTGACTTATGTACTGTTTCTTTGGTTTCAGTAGCTTGTTACTTTGGCATAATCATGTAAGTGCTTGAGCCCATTTCTGTTCCAATTTTAATTCATGACTGTTTCAATGCTTGTGATCATATGTTAATTTGTAGGATTAGATGATTTATTTAGTAGTTATAGTCATATTAAGTTTTTAGAATAGATTAAGGTTGAAGATAGTAGTTATTAGCCAAGCTTACAGTTTCTTAAGCAGTGTTTGGATTAGTCCTTTAAACTGTGATAGAGGTTGGGTGAGGAGTTAAGAGTGGTTAATACAGGCTTAAATAGGTCTAGTGTGCTTACTTTGGTTCTTATCTTGCTTCTGCATATCTCTTTGGTCAAAATTCCATTTAGTCAGACTTTGTTATTGAATCAGATAGGTACAAGAGTAAAATAGGTTAGCACTAGGTTTGGAAATCATCTCACTAGCTTAATTGATTCTTAACTTAGCTTATTCCATCACTTAGATCAAATTAGAAGCATTAGAATTTCATTAAAGTCAAACTGGATTATGTTTTTAAAAGTCAAATATGACTTAAGCCAGTTTTTACCCAACCTTTGTTGAATTTTCATGGGTTCATTTCTAAATCAAAATCATTGAAACTTGGAAGTTTTCTAGTTCAGTTGGTCAAAAAGATAAAACACATTTTAGTTGAATTTTTACAAGCGTTTTAAAGGGTCAAATAAGCTGTTCAATAAGCCCTCACATGCCCTGTTCACAATAACTAAGTGAGAACCAGGCTTGTGGCAGACCTTGCACAGGCTTTGTTTTAACTTCTTAGGGTCTGAAAGTTGGTTTAGTTATAGTTGGGTAGGTGATCTTGAGCACCTAATTTCAGTTTCCACTTTGGTCATTTAGATAAGCTTATAATTAAGCTAAAAGTGAGGATAATAGGCTGGCTAGATTTCATGATCTCAAATTGTTCAAATCAGTTTAGATATGCACACTAGAGGTTTATAGTAGCTGGAATTAGTTGTTTTTAGATAAAGTTAGCATACTTTAGCTTCTGCTTTCATTTGGTGGTCTTTAGTGCTCATTTTCTTATTTCAAGTGCTTATTTATAAGCACATTTCACCGCAGCTTCATAATTGTCACACCCTCGCCGGAGGCGGAAACACGAGGTGTAACGGAAGGGAACATAAGCACAAGATAATAGAACATACCAACATTAATATTTAAAAGAAAGAGTTCACCATTACAATACCAGTTTAGCCGTCATCGGCAAATATATTACAAAGTTTAGTTTCCAAAATATTTCGTTCTATTACATAATGATTTGTAGTGACAAGTGAAAACTTCATTATGCAAGACCGGGTAGAAAAAGCTTACTAACGATCACCTGAAATGCATGAGAGAAAAACGGGTCAACTATGAAAATAGTTGGTGAGTAAACACGTTTAGTGAAATAAGAAAACTCGTAAGAATATTCAAAGATTTCGGTCAACGAAAAATAGTTCCCAAAGCAAAGGCATTGTATATCCACTCAGTTCCAAGTTCCGCCCATACAAAACTTGCAACCTGTGTGTACACAACCCATTGCACAAAATATAGCGCGTCAAGTAGTCAAATGTAAGTGGTCAGAATAGTTCACAATATAGTACCAAGTATATAATAATTTAGAGATGCTCCGAACATGGGAGACTTTGCACTGCTCCGAACAAGGGAGACTCCTTTGTCACTCGACCAACTAGGCGAGATTTATTGAGAACGCTCCACCAATAAGGCGAGACTTTGCACGCTCCACCCATAAGGCGAGACTTAGAACGCTCCACCGATAAGGCGAGACTTAGAACGCTCCACCGATACGGCGAGACTTTGGGTCAAGGACGCTCCACCAAAACGGCGAGACTTTTAGGTCATATCACGTACGGTTCATTATATTCAAACAAGTCATAAGTTCATAATTAAATCCAAGATTCTAAGTCAAGTTCAAAAGTTCAAGTCTAAAGAGTTCATAGAAGTAATAATCAATTTAGTTCAAATATGGTTCATGCATTTCGCCCCAAAAATATAGTAAAACGGTAAAAAGGGGATGTGATTACTCACTTGATGAATAGATGCGAAGACAAAAGTGGGTACACCGAAATATAGCGTGAATCTCGAAACTGACCTATTATGAATGATATGATATGAAATAAGTCATGGTGTAATGTTATGCACGCAATTCGGATGATATTTATACCATTTGTGAGTTTTGAAAATAATACTTATTGTCGAAAAATACTCGTTTGACGTCTTGACCATTCTTAAATTACTTTACAAGTATTTACGTCAAAATGTCATCCTACAATGGTTTTATAATGATTTATAGTGAAATTATCACTTTTCGTCAAAAAGGTCTCAAACATAAAGATAACAAGGGTTAAAGATGGTGATTTTGTCTAATTGTTGTGTAAAAAGTGAGTTTCGGCCAAGTTTAGACATCCATAAATAATTTACTACAACTCCGCTATACAAACGGTTTGTCGTTTTGAAAAATATGCTCGGTAAACTTGATTTTAAAAGAAAACATTTCGTTCCAAAAAGGTCCACATCATGGTTAAAAACAGCCCTCAACATGGTCATTTTAGTTACCGTAACACTTGTCTCGTAAAATAATATAGTTTTTATAAAAATAATAGTTACGGCAAGTTTATGAAAGCGTGTATATCTTAGTCGTTTCAAATCCGTTTTCTACGTATTATACGTCCTTAGCTTCGTATCAAAGTATACTAATAGATTTTTGATAAGTCAAAATAATTTGTAAAGCTTAGGACTCGTTTTTGACCCGTACAAAATAAAAATAGGTTGCTGAAATTTCAGAAAATATATATTTCGTCGTCAAACTTGTAAAATCCATAACTTCTTCGTTATAACTCCGTTTTAATCCGTTCAAGCGGCCACGGATTCGTTTTAAAGTATATTTTCTAAATATCAAGGCCAAAATTTCGTGCCTACTGTCGGATTTTCCAGAAAATCAAAACAAGGACAGAACACTTTTTATACGTATCGAAAATAGTTTTTCTCGGACAAAACCTATTCTAATCCCTTCAAATCAACTCCAAAGCTAATCTAATCCTACCATACACCTTCTTAGGGTGTCATGGGTTCCTAAACATCATCAAGACCAAAGTATATGACCATATATATAAATAACTCTAAAAATCATGTAAAATGGTATAAACAACACAAATCATGCATGCTTGCTCCAAAAATGAAGAGATAAATATGAGATGATAAGGAAACATGAAAAATGAAAGAAACATGCTTACAAGTGATATGATGAGGTGATTAGAACCAAGGATTAAACCTAAACACCCTAGGTTTTTATTTCAAAACCTAAACAAGAGTGTAATCTAGATTGTATAACTTTTGATCTTGGAAAATTTTTGATGTGCTCTTCTTCACCTAGGGGTGGCCGGTTATGGAGGGGCAAAACAAGAAGAGAGTAACTTGACTAAAAGCTATGAATTATTTGATTGAAATGAGTGAATGTTTGGAGTATAAATATATACTTGGAAGAAAAAAGTTACCAAAACATTAATTGCATTCACCTCCCCTCTTGAACCGGTTTTGGGGGGGGATGAATCTCAAAATACATTTTTTTTTTTTTTTTAAAAATGTTGTGTAAATGTTTGTGTAATATTTGATAAAGTGTATAAGTAAAATGTGTAGGAAAATGTATAAGTAAAGGTAAATGGTAGATTTTAGGTAAAAGAGATCTTTAATAGATCAAAGTAGAATGTAATGAGATCATAAAAATTATAAAAATACATTCCTTGTGAAATTTGAGTGATAAAATAATTATCGAGTAGTTTTTAAGAAAAACGCCGTAATAATATAACTTTAACGATTTATGTACCAAATAAATTCAAAACACTAGGTAAAGTCAAAATATAGTTTTTATAACTAAATGTAAGTATAAAAATATATCGGGATCATTTTTGAAAGTAACGGGTTAAATATTCAAAATAATAACTCACGCGATAACGTTTATTAAATATAAAAAAATTCACGCGTTAAATGTGAAATAAAATGCCATGAATGAACTAATATGATGCATATATAATTTAAGAAATGACCGGAATTTGAGAATTGTGACATTCTTCCCATGTCAGCGGAATCACGTCCTCGTGATTCGATTAACGATACTATGGTCCGAACCTCGACAAGAGTTCTAAAAGTTCATGCTCGTACGAACAGTCTAAATGATCATATCAATGCCCATGCGTATAGGTTCCCCATTCAACTAAGTACGTGCCCGTGATTAGATTTGATGGGGTAAACTTACCCAATATCGAACGTAGCTCTCAAAAGACCTTTATGTAGTCGATTCTAATTTAATCTCACAACTCATCAAACAAGAACTGTCATGAGATTAAACTAAACCGACTTGAGTAAACTTGTCTCTTAGCTTGATTTTCGCAACTCATCAAACAAGAACTGTCACTAGATCAAGCTAGGAAACAAGTTGTTAGAAAGGTAGGAATCAACATCCTTGAATGAAGTCTTTTGAAAGATTCGCTCGATATTCGATTTGCTTACACAATCAAATCCAATCAACAAAATATATATAACAACTAAGGTCGATATCAATAGGTCTCAAATTAATCAATGCCGTGAACGTGGTAAGAATTGGAAGGAAGTTATGCACTCAAAATCATGTTGCACAGAAATAAAGTGGTTGCTCAAAAGAATGTACCCGTTACGCGTTGCGGGCTTCCTCGGTACCCAGATAGAATGCTCGACCACGTGCGGGAGGAATTTCAATGTTCGGATCTTGTGGGCCTTCTATTGCCAACGCCAGGTTTGGGCGATTACCTCCTTGATTGGGAGTTCTTTTCAGCTTTGGACAGGTATTGCGAAGGTGATCTAGACTTCCACACTCGTAACATGCCTTTCTCTGTCCTTGATTTCCAGTTCTGTTTGAGCAATTTCGCGAAGTGGCCCGTCATCCCACATTTGTCGCACCTTCGGCAGTCTCCTGGGTGATGATAATTACATCGAGTACACAAAGGATGTGGACTCCGTATATCTTTTGCGCTTACGGGTGATCGCCCCATAGTTCTGGGTTATTCGCCTCTTGTTTTGCTGATTACGGTCTCGGTTTCCACGGTGATCCTCCTGTCGCTTTCGTCCATTGTCGTTTGCTTTTGTTAGTTCTCCGGACCTGATCACATCATTTGTCAAGCGATCACGCCATACTCACAGCCACGTTGATGTTTGGGTTGCCATTGTTGTTCGGGTTGCCGTTGTTGTTACCTCGGCGTGTGTTTTCTTGCGGCCATGATCTTACAGAGGACCAAAACATCGGGTTGAGCAAACGACATTCGAACGAAGTCGATGAGGTGCGAACGGTGGTAATGTGTTATAGTGATCGAAATATGACGGGATCGGGGACATGCTATGTCTAACAAGTCGAAAGATGGAAAGAGAAGATATGAACAAGGTACGGTAATGTAGACGTGAACGTAAAACATGCTATGCATACCCACCCGACCAATGCAACTTCAGGTGACCGGACTCAAAAGACTCGACTAAACATGATTTAAATTTACCCTTCTTATCATTGCATGGTTCTTCATAAATTAGACATAGTTGATCAGGCTATGTATAATTTATGATTAACGATGCAACGATAGGACTAGATGACTCGGAAATTTTTTTTTTTTTTTAGGTTATAGCTTGTGATTTTTATTTTTGAAAAATCGGCATTCTCTATAACCTTTGGCTCTGGTACCAATCGTCACACCCTGCAGGATGAAACACGAGGTGTAAGGGAACATAAGCACAAGATAATAGAACATACCAACATTAATATTTAAAAGAAAGAGTTCACCATTACAATACCAGTTTAGCCGTCATCGGCAAATATATTACAAAGTTTAGTTTCCAAAATATTGCGTTCTATTACATAATGATTTGTAGTGACAAGTGAAAACTTCATTATGCAAGACCGGTAGAAAAAGCTTACAAAAGATCACCTGAAATGCATGAGAGAAAACGGGTCAACTATGAAAATAGTTGGTGAGTAAACACGTTTAGTGAAATAAGAAAACTCGTAAGAATATTCAAAGATTTCGGTCAACGAAAAATAGTTCCCAAAGCAAAGGCATTGTATATCCACTCAGTTCCAAGTTCCGCCCATACAAAACTTGCAACCTGTGTGTACACAACCCATTGCACAAAATATAGCGCGTCAAGTAGTCAAATGTAAGTGGTCAGAATAGTTCACAATATAGTACCAAGTATATAATAATTTAGAGATGCTCCGAACATGGGAGACTTTGCCTTTGCTCCAACAAGGGAGACTCCTTTGTCACTTTCGACCACCTAGGCGAGATTTATGAGAGCAGCTCCACCAATAAGGCGAGACTTTGCAGCTCCACCCATAAGGCGAGACTTAGAGCGCTCCACCGATAAAGGCGAGACTTAGAACCCGCTCCACCGATACGGCGAGACTTTGGGTCAAGAACGCTCCACCAAAACGGCGAGACTTTTAGGTCATATCACGTACGGTTCATTATATTCAAACAAGTCATAAGTTCATAATTAAACCCAAGATTCTAAGTCAAGTTCAAAAGTTCAAGTCTAAAGAGTTCATAGAAGTAAAAATCAATTTAGTTCAAATATGGTTCATGCATTTCGCCCCAAAAATATAGTAAAACGGTAAAAAGGGGATGTGATTACTCACTTGATGAATAGATGCGAAGACAAAAGTGGGTACACCGAAATATAGCGTGAATCTCGAAACTGACCTATTATGAATGATATGATATGAAATAAGTCATGGTGTAATGTTATGCACGCAATTCGGATGATATTTATACCATTTATGAGTTTTGAAAATAATACTTATTGTCGAAAAATACTCGTTTGACGTCTTGACCATTCTTAAATTACTTTACAAGTATTTACGTCAAAATGTCATCCTACAATGGTTTTATAATGATTTATTGTGAAATTATCACTTTTCGTCAAAAAGGTCTCAAACATAAAGATAACAAGGGTTAAAGATGGTGATTTTGTCTAATTGTTGTGTAAAAAGTGAGTTTCGGCCAAGTTTAGACATCCATAAATAATTTACTACAACTCCGCTATACAAACGGTTTGTCGTTTTGAAAAATATGCTCGGTAAACTTGATTTTAATAGAAAACATTTCGTTCCAAAAAGGTCCACATCATGGTTAAAAACAGCCCTCAACATGGTCATTTTAGTTACCGTAACACTTGTCTCGTAAAATAATATAGTTTTTCTGAAAATAATAGTTACGGCAAGTTTATGAAAACGTGTATATCTTAGTCGTTTCAAATCCGTTTTCTACGTATTATACGTCCTTAGCTTCGTGTCAAAGTATACTAATAGATTTTTGATAAGTCAAAATAATTTGTAAAGCTTAGGACTCGTTTTTGACCCGTACAAAATAAAAATAGGTTGCTGAAATTTCAGAAAATATATATTTCGTCGTCAAACTTGTAAAATCCATAACTTCTTCGTTATAACTCCGTTTTAATCCGTTCAAGCGGCCACGGATTCGTTTTAAAGTATATTTTCTAAATATCAAGGCCAAAATTTCGTGCCTACTGTCGGATTTTCCATAAAATCAAAACAAGGACAGAACACTTTTTATACGTATCGAAAATAGTTTTTCTCGGACAAAACCTATTCTAATCCCTTCAAATCAACTCCAAAGCTAATCTAATCCTACCATACACCTTCTTAGGGTGTCATGGGTTCCTAAACATCATCAAGACCAAAGTATACCGAGGGGATAATTATAGGATGACCATATATATAAATAACTCTAAAAATCATGTAAAATGGTATAAACAACACAAATCATGCATGCTTGCTCCAAAAATGAAGAGATAAATATGAGATGATAAGGAAACATGAAAAATGAAAGAAACATGCTTACAAGTGATATGATGAGGTGATTAGAACCAAGGATTAAACCTAAACACCCTAGGTTTTTATTTCAAAACCTAAACAAGAGTGTAATCTAGATTGTATAACTTTTGATCTTGGAAAATTTTTGATGTGCTCTTCTTCACCTAGGGGTGGCCGGTTATGGAGGGGCAAAACAAGAAGAGAGTAACTTGACTAAAAGCTATGAATTATTTGATTGAAATGAGTGAATGTTTGGAGTATAAATATATACTTGGAAGAAAAAGTTACCAAAACATTAATTGCATTCACCTCCCCTCTTGAACCGGTTTTGGGGGGGGATGAATCTCAAAATACATATTTTTTTTTTTTTTTTTATAAAAATGTTGTGTAAATGTTTGTGTAATATTTGATAAAGTGTATAAGTAAAATGTGTAGGAAAATGTATAAGTAAAGGTAAATGGTAGATTTTAGGTAAAAGAGATCTTTAATAGATCAAAGTAGAATGTAATGAGATCATAAAAATTATAAAAATACATTCCTTGTGAAATTTGAGTGATAAAATAATTATCGAGTAGTTTTTAAGAAAAACGCCGTAATAATATAACTTTAACGATTTATGTTCAAAATAAATTCAAAACACTAGGTAAACTCAAAATATAGTTTTTATAACTAAATGTAAGTATAAAAATATATCGGGATCATTTTTGAAAGTAACGGGTTAAATATTCAAAATAATAACTCACGCGATAACGTTTATTAAATATAAAAAAATTCACGGGTTAAATGTGAAATAAAATGCCATGAATGAACTAATATGATGCATATATAATTTAAGAAATGACCGGAATTTGAGAATTGTGACAATAATCTTGCACACTAGTATATGTTTTTATATTTTTAATAGACTTAGAATATTATTTTAGACTTTTTTTGAATTTTTCATAATTTTTCATCACTGTTTAGTATTTTTCCTTATTTAAAACAGTTTTTAGGACTTTTTAATTAGCCTTTATTGCAAATAAATCAGAAAAACCTCAAAAAAATAAGTTTTTAATTTTCATAAATTAAGATAAATATAAAAAGCAAAAAAATAATTTTTCCAGATTTTTCTTAGTTAAATTTATAATTTTTAGCCATTTAATTAGTTTTAAATAGTTTTTAAATCATAGAAATTAGAATATAAATCAGAAAAATACAAAATTAGTTTTAAAAATTCTCTTTAGTTATTTTAGATTTTTCTAAGTCATAATTTCACTTTTCTAAGCTTTATTTCATATTTTCTTATATTTTAGGGTATTATTAAAAAGGTAAAAATAGTTTTTAATTAATAATAATTAAATAAATAGTCATAAAAATAATTTTCTTTTTCTCAAAATTTTTCTCTTATCATTAGGTTTGTAAAAATTTCATTTTTATATTTTTAGGATTAATATTGTTTCAATTTCACATTTTCTTTTTATGCGTTCGTAGTTTTTAATCAAAAACATCATTTTAAAAAATAGTAATAGCGTTTATTTAATATAATTTGGCTTTTAATTTTCTTTAATTTTTCCTTTGTAATCTAGTATCAATCATAACCTTTTTCCCGTTCAAATTCACTCGATCACTATCGTTTGGTTATTGATCCTTGCGGCCGTTGGGACTTAACGACCTGGGGAAACACTATACTCCTCCAGATCTTCATTGCATTGTTTCTGAGCTGTTTGAAGTTTATTACGGTTGACCATTCACAAGTGGTTAGCTTGTGTGATAAAACTTGACGGTTCAGAACCGATCAAATTTTTCATGCGAACAAGGAAAAAGCAAAAGAGCATCATATAAACCTAAATCCGTACCTAGTTCAGAAGCAAAGTTGCATATGTTGCACATGGACTTATGTGGCCCAATGAGAGTTGAAAGCTTTAATGGGAAAAAGTATATTCTTGTTATCGTCGATGATTATTCAAGATATACATGGGTTAAGTTCCTGAGATCAAAAGACGAAGCACCAAACATCATCATCACCTTTCTGAAACGAATTCAAGTACTTCTTCAAACTCCAGTAAGGTTGTAAGAATAGACAACGGCACAGAATTCACTAATCAGGAGTTAAGAGCTTATTTTGAAGATATTGGAATCACACATCAGACATCAGTTGTTAGAACTCCACAGCAGAATGGGGTAGTTGAAAGAAGAAATAGAACTCTTGTGGAAGCTGCTTGCACAATGCTAATCTATTCTAGTGCACCGTTATTTCTATGGGCTGATGCTTTGCACGCTTGTTTCACTCGAACCGATCTCTCATCCATCTAAGATTCAATAAAACCCCATATGAGCTTGTGAATAACAGAAAACCGGATATCTCTTACTTTCACGTATTTGGCGCTTTGTGCTATCCTACGAATGACAGAGAAGATCTTGGAAAACTGAAAGCAAAAGGTGATATTGGAATCTTCATTGGATATTCGTATAACTCGAGGGCATTTAGGGTGTATAACAGGAGAACTAGGAGGATCATGGAGACGATGAATGTGAAGTTTGATGAACTGTCACATATGGCTTCCGAGAGACTTCGCTCTAGAACCCGCACTAAACCGACAGACTTCGGACAC
This sequence comes from Chrysanthemum makinoi, assembly GCA_910596185.1. Lineage (NCBI taxonomy): Eukaryota > Viridiplantae > Streptophyta > Magnoliopsida > Asterales > Asteraceae > Chrysanthemum > Chrysanthemum makinoi. The sequence goes on along the minus strand of OU343220.1, from coordinate 241,307,535 downwards.
ATCGATTCGGGACTCGTACCTCAAAAAGCTCAATCAACTTCGATTGACAATCCTAAAGAACAAGAATGGGAGAATTTCTTTGAGTTAATGTTCGATGAATACTATGGTGGAACTTCGACAAATGCATCAAACCATCATTCCGCTGCACCCGCTCAAAATCATCCTCCACCACCAACAGAAGATGCATCTAAAACGGTCGCAATCAATGCACCAACTCCATCTACATCATCTACATCTACTACAGTTATTGCACCCGTTCTACCAGCAGTTGATGAACAAAACCAAAACGAGCGATGCAACGTTAGATGAAGACTTATTTGAAAACCCGTTAGCTACGGAATCAGTGAATCTTCTTCATGCTTATGAGAACCATCTAACTCGCATACGTATAACCAGCGGTATCCTTCTACTCTGAAGTGGACTAAAGACCATCCGATTGAACAAGTTATTGGTGAACCTTCAAGGCCAATTCAGACGAGACGCCAACTTGCCACCGATTGCGACTTATGCATTTACCTTTGCTCAATTAGCAATATAGAGCCAAAAAACATTCGCGAGGCAATGGCGAACCGCATGGATAGAAGTAATGCAGGAGGAACTTCTCCAATACCGTCTACATGAATCTTGGGAAATGGTTCCAAGACCCATTGACGTTCGCGTCATTGATCTTAAATGGTTATGGAAGAACAAAGGGGATGAAGAAATGACTGTCATTCGCAACAAAGCTCGTCTTGTGGCCAAAGGATACTGAGACTAGAGGAAGGGATAGACTTTGAAGAGTCATTCGCGCGGTAGCTAGACTAGAAGCGGTCGGATTTTCTTAGCCTCGCGCTCACAAAAACATCACGGTTTTAGGATGGACATTAAGACCGCGTTCTTGAATGGGACTCGAAAGAAGAAGTGTACGTGAGTCGACCCGAGAAGGCTTCGTAGACATGGAACATCCAGACTACGTCTACAAACTCAAAAGGCAATCTATGGATTGAAACAAGCTCCGAGAGCGTGGTATGACGAACTGTCCTCTTTCCTTATCATAAACAATTTCACCAAAGGAACAGTTGATCCTACCTTGTTTACACAAAAATGCAAAAATGACATTTTGATTGTTCAGATTTACGTGGACGACATCATCTTTGGGTCCACTAATCCGAATCTTTCAAAACATTTTGAAAATCTCATGAAAAGTAAATTTGAAATGTCCATGATGGGGGAACTAAAATTCTTTCTTGGTTTACAAATACATCAGTCCCCTCGTGGAATTTTTATAAATCAAGATAAATACATAACTGAGATTTTGAAAAATCATGGTATGGATAATTGTGATTCGGTCGGAACACCAATGGTAACTTCACCAAAAATTGGAGTCGATTTGTTTGGGAAACCTATTGATCCGAAGAAATATCGAAGCATGATTGGTTCTCTCATGTACCTCATTTGCTAGTCGACCGGATATTCATTTTGCTGTTTGCTTATTAGCACGGTTTCAGGCAAAGCCTACCGAATCGCACCTCAAAGAGGTTAAACGGATCTTTCGGTTTTGAAGACATCCATTCACATGGGACTTTGGTATCAGAAGGAATCCGGATTTGATCTAATTGCCTTTTCAGGATCACGGACCACGCGGGTGATCAAGTTACTGACAAAAGTACATCGGAGGAGCACAATTTTGGGTGAAAAGTTAGTAAGCTAGTCTTCAAAGAAACAAGATTGCCTTTGCACTTTCAACCGCTAAAGCAGAGTATGTGTCTCTATCTGCGTGTTGTGCTCAAGTTCTATGGATGAGAACACAACTCACAGATTATGGCTTTACTTTCGATAAAAGACCTATGTATTGTGACTCGAAAAGTGCCATAGCCATATCATGCAATCCTGTTCATCACTCAAAGACTAAGCATATCCGTGTCCGCTATCACTTCATCAAAGAGTACGTCGAAAATGGTACTGTTGAATTATTCTTCGTGAAGACAGATTACCAACTCGCCGATCTATTAACTAAAGCCCTTCCAAAAGAAAGGTTTGACTATTTAGTTCGACGAATTGGAATGCGAAGCCTAACCCCTGAGGAGTTAGAACGTCTTCTCGAATCTTCTTGAAAATGATTTTCCAACAAGCTTCGCTGTAAATATTTTTGAAAAACAAAATACAAAATTTGAAAAACCAACAAAAACAAAATATAAAATTTTTCAAAAATACAAAAAGAATATAAAATCAAAAATCCAAAAATATTCTTCTCACGACATGTCTCTTGTATAATCGATATTCTGTACGTTTCTAGAAATGTCATTCAACAATGATACGGGTATGTATAGATGCTTGAGCGAGAGTTATTTATTTGTTTTCTAAAACATGTCCACTCACAAAATTTCTTCAAATAATGGCTTTCGTATACTTCAGTACGAAACCCGGACTAAAATGATGATTTTTGATTATTTTTCAAATCAAAACTCGTGCTTTTAAAGAAAAATCAAGTGTACGCTTCAGTGCACTACATTTAAAAGTGGTGAGAAATCATCATCATCTTGAGCACCTTTTCAAGATTGTTCAAAAGATTTTCAAAATCTTTCAAAATATTTTGTGCTCAAGATAACTCCCTCTAAAACCCTTTAATTGATTATGCTTTATTAAAGGGGGAGTATAAAACTAAAATGTTCCATATTCATGCTTAAATCAAATCCCTTTGTCTCCCCAAAAGATTCTAAAATGTTGTTTAATCCGTTGATATCAAAAATATCACGAATATGCTATTTTTGAGAGGGAGGAGACGTGATTAAAATGTGATCAAAAATGTTTAATGATCGGTGTTTGAATCTCACAATGAGCTCGACTCAGACGGAACCAATGAATTGACGAGTAATCAAAGTCAGTAAATGTACCATTTCGAGAAACTTGTGATAGACATGAACTTACATGGGTCTAACCTTCTTTTCAAGAAGTGTTTACAACTTCAAGGTGGTTATTAGAGCTAGTTGTCACCTAAAAACTGACAATGTAACTCTCTAACTATGCAACGTAACCGTGTCTCGTGGGGAATTGTCTATCATAAGCCGATCAATTCAAAAAGTGCGAACTCTACCCTCTATGTGCGATTTGTCCAAAACTTATAAGCACATGTGAAGGGGAGTGTTTACGAAAATATAAAACTCTCGAAGTGTTCCAAACATGTTTTCTATCATAAACACTTTGAGAGATTTTCAAGAAAAATGGTTTTATGGCAACAATAGGACAGTCACGGAGTTATGAGGTGAATAAGGATAGGAAAATCCGTCCTATGATCCGCCAGAGCCGGAGGGATCTACCCAAGGACATCACAAATAGTTAGTAGTAGAAGTCCTTAGGTATGATTGAAAAAAGGAGCAATGTGAGAAAGGAGAAAGAAGGGGTTGAAGAATTAAAAAGAAATGTAAAAGAAAGGGTGAAAAGAAATAGCCCTCCATATTCAACCTTAGGGCGTAAAACCGGGTTCAATTCATGCACTCTTGGTTGTCACTAAGATGACACTGGTATTGAAGAGAAAGGCGTCATGGACCCGGTGGCGACTGCACCTAACCTTCTAGCCACTCAATTCCTCTCAAAAAGATTTGTTTCATTCTCACCGGGAACCTTACATAATCTATCGTCTTTCTCTTCGAGATTGTTGATATTGAAGAAGGAGACCCTCTCCCTAGTCTCCGGTCAGGAAAACCAAAATGCACTAATTGAGTCTAGAGCCACGAGATTCATCAAAAGATCTCATAGGAACACTTGACATGACATCGCTTGTTGTTCATTAATAAGGACACAAGTGATATATTCTAGAGTCCTACGCAGATCTTAGCAATCTGCGAGAACATTTATGAGAAGTTTCACTTACGTGATCTTGATGATTGAATGGAAACTCCTGCGGGGTCAACATCAAGCGATCACGACAGCAGGTCACCGGTAACTCCCGTGGATTACACTTAGTGTGTCTCAAGCGGTCTATGCGTGGGGTGATGCTTCGGTGTACCTCGTGACTCATCTGAAATGCAGATGTACTTCGGTATATCGCGTTATCTCACTTGTGGGACTCCAGTTCAGGAGCGGCCCTTGTGAGAATTAGAGACGTGTTTTCACACTATCTTTGTTAACACCCTCGAAATTCAAACTTGTAAGTGCTGGAATCCGCTTACTACTAACCTGTTTTTATGTTTTCTTCTTATGGAAGCTCCGGAGCGGATGGATCGTGCAGACTCGCCACATGCTCATACCAACAACACATGAAAGTTCTCATCATAATCAAAGGCTACACAAAGTTAAAGATGATTCTTCGTCAATGAATCTAAAGACTCGAGAACTACATCATTGGTAATCAAAGTCAAATAGAAGTGTGAGCATGGTGGAGAAAGACGTGGAGACACCTAACCAACGAAGTTGACAACGGCAGAATACCACATTATCTGATCACAAAGCATGAAGGAACAATGAAACAAGACTATTCTATATCTACACACAAAGTTCAAGCTCAAGGAAAGTAAAGATCTTATCAAGTAGAGCATCATTTGAATGACCACCCCTTAGGGGGAGATTGTTAGCCTTAATAGTTTTTATTAGAAGTGATGGTCATTCACATTTAGGAACTTTGTAACGTGTGTTAGATATCATGATAGAATAGTCATCGGGCTCGTGGATTGGGCTAAGCTAATTGGTTAAGAGTTAAGTTATTCTAGACGTTTATAAGCTTAAGAATCCCAAGCCCAATCCAAGTCCAAACCAAGCCCATGGAAAGCCTTTTAGGGCATCAAGTCCCTTGGACTATAAATACCCCTCAAATGGTCATTTGAGGGGTGTGCTTGAAAGTGTGTGTGTGTGTGTTTTTCTTTGGATCAATACAACTTATTGTGTTTATCTTTATCCTCTCACATACACGGATTTCATATCATTCAAGTCACCATCTTTCCTTTCTTCTTATTCTTTCTAAGCATAACGTTTGTGTTTGGTTTCACGTGGTTATACTTGTATACGTGTTGGGTTTGTGATAAGGTTGATAAAAGTAAGGTCCTACATTGAGACAAAAAGGGGGAGAAATATATAGAACTTGGTCATATTTGACTTTTTTGAAAAAGTCAAACTGCATACATTTCACTTTCTGAAAAAGTCAACATGATACTTCATTGGTAATACTTGACTTTCTGAAAAAGTCAACTGCATACTTTGACTTTCTGAAAAAATCAAACATCATGCCTCAACTAGTGAAGACTTTGACTTTCTGAAAAAGTCAAACATCATACACTTGCATTACCATTTCTTTTTCAAGTTCTAAAACTAATATTTTTATAACTCTTGTACAATCTTTGTATCTTTTATAAAAATAAAATTTATATTTTGTCCTCAACAAAAAGGTGGAGATTGTTAATAAAAATATCGTCATTAAACGTTATTTATATTTTTGATCTTTACCTAAGTTTTGTTAACGACAAAAGTAAATTTAATTTTTATAAAGCTTAAAGCTTGTCAAGTTTAATAGATATTAAAACAAGCTTTTTCAAACAATATCTTCATCACTCAAGCATTTACATTGTGATTAATCATATCTTAATATGACTCTAACCATAATGTATGATAGTAGTTTTTAGAATGTTTTAGTTTCTTAAAAACTAAACATTACTTATGTATTTGCATATTTCTAAAAATAGAAAAACAACACATGACATCATGTAATGCATCATGGAAATCATTGGAAGATTTCATTAAATATTTTGTGTAGATTTGGACTCTTCATATCTTACACAATCTTGCATAGATATGGTTGACTTTGGCAAGATCTTGATATCTTCTTTGTCAGACCTTGGTGGCACCAAAAGTTATAACGGGCGAAACCCTTTTAAGGGGTCCGCGGTCCGTGGTGCCTGCTGATGGTTTTGGCTATAAATAGCAAAGCCAAACCAAGTAGTTTTTCATCCCTTTCTATCATACTCTCATACATATCTTCTCTCTAACCTTTCTAACTCAGTTTCATATCATATTAGTGATCTCTTTTGTAGCAAAGAAGATCAAGTTACATTCAAGCTTCAACGAGAAGTTGGAAGTCTTGTTTGTTTAGTGTTGTATGATCTTGTGTTGATTCATACTTCATTGTTGTACTAAACTATCATAATTTTGTGAGTGTGAGTGGTTAGTATTTTAGTCCTCAAAATACATTGTGTGTGGGAGTGGTTGTACCCTTGGAAAGAACTCGACATTTAGCTTAGTGTCGGAAATAGTGTAAGCGAAGTGTAAAGGTTTCTCCACCGGTGAAAGGAGCTTGTTGACTAGTGAAGTTAAACTCTCGAGTGTGAGACTCGGGGAGTGGAGTAGGGCAAGGAGAAAGAGTCCTTGTAGACCGAACCACTATAAACAACTTGTTGTGGTTTGATCATTTCTTTCCTTATTTACTCTTTACATATTGTTTACATATTTCATTAACATATCTAAGATCAATATCAATTGATCTTTCAATAAGTTTCAAAACAAAGTTTTTAATTGGTAAACTATTTAACCCCCCTTCTAGTTTTCTACATATTGGGTTACCCCAATCTCCCACCGATCAGTTATGGACCCAAAGAAGGGATCCGGAACCTTCTTAACCTTAACTTCTATCTATAGTCCTTCTTTTATTATCCAACGGTTGTTAGTTATTTTTCGTTAAATACTAACGGTTTTTATACGTTTTGTGTTATTTAATATTTATATATAACGTTTTATAAATAATTATTAAGCATTAACTCTTCATACGTAAAGTGTGCAATCCCGTGATCTCGAGTTCGATCTTAACACACATCTACTAATTTATGTCCACAAAACTTTTTATGTATATTTTAGATGTATATGAAATTTTGCATATTTGGAGGCATATATAGGTAATTGGCCCTAGTTTTTTTGCTAATTTAGTTTCAAATGCATTACGAAGGTGTATAACCCCCTATAAATAGCTTCATACCAATCTGTTTCTCATGTAACAGTACCATCCATTTCACTGTGCTTTTAATACGTACTATCGCCTCCATACTCATCCATTTCCTTATCAAAACAATGACTGCAACATCTTCTTCATCTCCTCCACGCTCCCAATCTCAACCGCTCCCACCCAACATCCAGAAAAGTACATAAATGACATGATGCACAGACTTATTGAGTTTCATATTAGCCGATTTAACTAACTAAAAAGCAAGATGGAAATTCTACTTCAATACAGTTGATTGCTAGGGGCGGACCTCTTTGAGGGCAGGGGAGGGTCCCGGCCCCTCCAAAATTTACGGCACCTAGTGTAAATATTATAGGCTTTAGGGGTAATTTAGTTGAGGTTACAAACAAATCTCCGATTCGCCCCAAAAAAATTATAAATTCGCCCTCCCCCTCCCCAAAATAAATGGTCAAGTTCTGCCATTGTTGATTGCGTATGGTAGAAATCGATACAAAGAGGAAAAAACTCCAAATTGCTAAAGATGAATGTGTAAATGTTTGCATAATTTTAAAAGAAACCAAAAAAAGAATTGATGAGTAAAAGGAACATATAGAATATTTTAGAAAAAATTATTATTTTATTTGTGGTATCTTCTTTTTATGACCCTTATTACTGTAGTTATAATGAATGACATTAACGTTTGTGGTATTTTCTTTTGAGGACTACACATTTCGATCTAAAGTTTACAACAATTGTCTACTGTTAATACACTTAACTAACGTGATGGTTAGCATAATATAACTTCTTTTTCATTTTAGTTTTTGGAAATCGTAAAAAGGTGCGATGGTTCATATAAGAACCAATAAACTATCATAATATATTATGCCTTCAATGTAGAAACCTACCTCGGTTTATACAAGAAGCGAACTTGAATGACGTTTGTGGGCTCGTTGTTACTTGACTATAAATTAAAAGGGCAGGGATGGGTCGGGGATATATTTGACAAACTTGATTTTGCATATTTTTTTTGTAATCACTAACTTTCATATGAAATGACATCTTCAAGAAATCTATCCAACATCTCATCAACTCAAATCTTTTTAGACAAATGGATGGATGATCTAAGCGTCCTCATTTTCTCATATATGTAACACATCGACATGTTATACGAGCAAGCTGAAACTTTACAAGGTTTGATATAATGTACAAACTTTCGCATTAAAAAATACGTTAAGAGTTGTTGTCAAACACAACAGACAGTTGTGAACATCATTTTGAGCTCATCAACTTCTTGTATGAAGACATTGAGAAAGATTTGAAGCTTGTAGGCAGCTACATTTAACATATGAATAAGTTTGAAGAGAGTCTAAGTTAAAAAAAAATGTGATGCTTAAAAAATACGGTAATTAGGATTTGTTGTATGTAGCTTGATTTCAATGAAACTTTTGTATTATATTAAAAGGTTATACTACCTATAAGTATTCACAAACATTTCGCAATAAATCATAACCAAATAAATCCTATTGTTACGTGTGCTTCCCCATAAACTTTACATATGTAAATAAAGGGATAAATATAGCCCAAACATATCATCCTTTACAATGCAAACTTACATATGCAGTTTCCTCAAACTAAGCATGGTTCTTAAAAATATATGTTACCAAAAAGGTTAATATCAAATTTCAAGACGAACCACAAAGATCAACGACATTGTTCGTGTTTGTCGTAGATCTAGATTGTGGTTCGAGTGCGATGTTAGTCGCCAACTACCCATTATGATTTAACGATGAGGGTTATAGTTGCAACAAAAAAATCAATTATAATGCTAGTCGTTATTTTGATTTTCCAGCTTGCCAACAACAAGACATTACGAAATAATACCTTCGGTAGCATTAAATCACAAACAATGGTTATTTTATTATGCTTATATGCTCATGCCATCGAACCAGTATTATAACATTAATGTCTATGTTGGAACCATCATCTACGATCATCACGGTGAGAAAAGGCTACCACATCGTGATTTGACTTTTTTTGTGTAACATTGTGTGAAACGCTACAAAAGACAATTTTTTTCTATCTTTAGACTAGGTGGAAAGGATTTTTGATTTGTAGTCTTTAACAATGTCAACAATGGTTTTAGTGAGTATACTTGAAAAATATATAGAAAGATGTAAATTTTACGGTGGGATTATATAGTACTATGTTGTATTATTTTGAAATTAACTATTTCGCATTTGTTACATTCACTATTTGTTGTAATTTGTTTAGAATAAAACAAAAGTTGTATCTCTATTGTACTCGAAACCATGTCGTACTCGTTTCGAAATAACTTACACCTATTCCATGGGCAGCAGGTTGACAAGACATGTTAGGTATCACTATATATTACAAATAACTAGGCAATTTGTTCATCAACGTACCGTAAAAAAACTACATATACACACATAAAGAATAATCTATCCTTTTGTACAAGTCAAGCATCAAAAACATCAACATGATTTATGATTCGCAACTATTTAGATCTTAACCACAAAATTTAGTTCCATGTATAAGTTCAATGAAAATCCACCTCTACACAAAAGGTCAACGTCAAAGTTCAAGATTTACACAAAGTTCAAATGTGGAACAAATGGGGAGAAAGACCCTATGAACACCTCCACTCCAGTTTCTTGTATTTTCCATCCCTAATCCTATGCAAAAAACACTAAATCCAGTTGGAGTATTGAATTTTATCAATGAAAATAACAAACAATGTCGCATAAGCGTGTGGTAAAGTGTAATTTTTTTTAACTTGTCTCGTAATCGTATTTAAACAAGTTATGTGTTGTAACTGTATTTTCCTTAATTATTCAATGTTGAAGAAAGTTTTGGTGATAACCATGGGGAAGATAAACTACCATTAAAATCATTCTGAAAATCAGTGTCCTAACAAATAATATCGCAAATAAGTGGAATGTTAGTGGATATCATATCGCTATTCATACAATATTTGGCTCAAATCAGATCTATATAAGGAAAGTCCAACAACTTTCTTTTGCACTAGATGAAAAACAAAAGAAAAGAACAATATGTCTTCCTCATCTTCACAAAAACAATCTAATTTACCAAACTCACCAGATGAAATCGATTTAGTTCCTCAACTTGAACTCACGAGAAACATCATTTCACTCTTTTCAGCGTCTTCAAATGATCTCAGTACAAAACGGACATGGCTTATGGAGGAAGTCCAACTTCTAAATAAGGAGATCGAGGAGAAGGAAAAACTTGTTGTAATATATGTAGAAAAGCCATGATCTAGTGTCTTTTTGTCTTTTTTATATGCAACCTTGTTTTTTATGTTTGTTCTCTTTAATTTAATAAAAAGTATTAAATAATCTTTGTACTTCTGTTGTTTCTGTGCTCTAATAATTTGATCCACACATGTTGTATTTGTGCTCAGAGTAATTAGACCCACACACCTTGTTGGTAGTTTTTAGTTGATTTCAATCAAGAAGCTGTATTTTAACTTATTCATAACTCATTCGCAACTCATTCGTATGTAGCAAGCAAATAGATTCAGCCTGCTTATCAACATCGACTGATATGTCACATGCATATGCCATGTGTATCGAATTCGTACTCGGGTTCGTAAGACGATCGTATTACATCATATTCATTGTTTTTTGCTTCGAAATGATCTTCGAGATGAAAAGGGTTAGATTTGGTAATTTATGCATAACTGCAGAAGTTACAAAGGTAGCTGCAGTAAGGCGTCAGACATTAAACAAACAAAGAGACGTGTTTAATATATTAAAGTCTGAGAATTATAGGGGTAATATCGAAATATTGAAAAAAAATTCCTAGTTTTAGCAATAATATGCAACAAAGTTGAGTCAAGTTAAAAATAATTATCATGTTTGTTGTCAATTATGCTAATTTTTGCTACTTATAAAGAGTGTATATCTTTTCTTGACACTTGAATCTTGAAACTTAAATTAATGTAGTTTGCCTAAATTACTCTTAAGTACCTTTTAAACTTGACAACTTTCAAAAACTTAAATTATGTATTTTCTTGATTAATTCTAAACTTGACAAATTTTCAAAAATAAACACTATATTAATTTTAAAAAACGCACGCTTTGTATTTTAAGAAACACACGCTTTGCATCAATAGTCGAACCCGAATCACGATCTTGCACGTATAATTATTTACCGGTATACACCGTCGTTTTGCGCATTTATACATCTAGTTTCCCAATATGCATGATTAAACTTTAACAATAAAGAATACATTTATAATTCACTCAGTCTCGTAACTATAAACTGAATATATAGATCATAAAGCTGGACGCAGTGGGTATACAAATTTCGGTCGGTCAACAAAAAAAAGGCACAAGGACCGATATTTTATTGGTCATCCCTACTGTGGGAAAAAGGTAAATATCGGTCGAGGATACCAATTTGGAGAGATCGATCAATATTTTGTCCGATTTTGCATGCAACAAAAATCCAAATTTTTTTATTTACCGTTTGATATTTAATTAAAAAAGAAAAAAAGAAACCTTGGTCATCGACTGTGACAACTTGGTCGTGTTTAGTCGTCGGAAAGAGAAAACTGATGTGACACCTGGTGACTTGAGTCACGAGTGTGCCCATCCTAACACTCACTAGCTTAGACATGATCATACAAAATGTATGTACGTTTGATACATGATTGTGTAAGAATATAGGAGAGAATGATTATTGAATGATTGTTGTGATTATTGATTTTGATTGATTGATATTGCTTTGCCCATTACAAACATATATAGTAGGATACATAGTGTCACTAATTGACAGCACGTATCACACTAATTTATGACAGCACATATCACACTAATTTACAGCTAATAGACAGCCTAACACTCCCCCGCAGTTTGAGCGGCGAAATCGCGAAAGCTCGAACTGGAGATTAAAGCTAATAAACAATAAACAAAAGCAAGTAAATAATTGCTGATGAAGACATTCGACAGCAAGCGGAAGCATCTTCAGCAGCAGACAATAACCGGATAAACCAAAGTATCCGTTCCAAACAGGATAAACCAAAGTATCCTGACCAAATAGGATAACCCAAAGTATCCCTTACAACTAAAACAAAGATGAGACAACGAAAGTTGGTTCTAAAACTTCAACCCCCAAAGAACCTTCCAAACAAACGGGGCGTGTTTTTCTATAGAAAAACATAAAGATCCATTTTTTTTTTTTTTTTTTTTTTTTTTTTTTTGAGAAGATAGAGAATGGAGGTGAGGAAAGTGTCTGATGAAGGTGAGCAGATGAGAAGACAGCGTAGCAGGTGAGAAGACAGTAGAGGTTGAAGGAGAGGCAGCAAACTTTTTTTTTTTTTTTTTTTTTTTTTTTTTTAACAGTCGTCTCGAGAATTGATACCCTGGATTCGACATAAAACAAAGGTCGTCTTGGGAATTGATACCCTGGATTCGACACCAACAAAAGTCGTCTCGGGAATTGATACCCTGGATTTGACACCAACAAAAGTCGTCTTGGGAATTGATACCCTGGATTCGACACCAACAAAAGTCGTCTTGGGAATTGATACCCTGGATTCGACATAAAACAAAGGTCGTCTTGGGAATTGATACCCTGATTCGACATAAAAAAAAAATAATAATAATAATCCTTTGCTTTTGCTTTAATGCTTTTACTTTATGGAGCAGCACCACTATCTCATCAATCTTACACACTCAAAGTGTTCACTCTCTGCAAAACCAAACACTTCAAAAACAACATTTCTCTCACTCTCTCTCATCTAAAACTAACCACCTTAATTTGGATCAATCGTTGAAGATAACGACGGCGACACATTGGGCTATCGACCCGGAAACCGGTGGGTTGAGGAAACTGGACGAGGGCATACCTTACGAACTCAGAAGCCAGAAGGATTTATTGTCTAACAACATGACCAGTTGACTTTTTTTAATCAAGAGGAAGAAGGATTTTATTCAACAGTTGGAGAAGGAATCAGATCAAGAGGATTTGAGTGAGTTTGAGAGAGAAAAGGCTTGTAAGAGGCTGAGGAAGTTGATGAACCCAGATGACGACGACGATAAACCTTTTTTTTTTACCGGTTTGATTGGCAATCAACATATCACACTAATTTACAGCTAAAGGGAGCCCTCCGAACCTCCGGCGTGAAGCCGGCGGCCGGAGGCGGCGGAAGCAGTATTGTTTAAGGTTTTGAGGTAAGACCGATTAGCTCTGAAACCATGTAAGAATATAGGAGAGAATGATTATTGAATGATTGTTGTGATTATTGATTTTGATTGATTGATATTGCTTTGCCCATTACAAACATATATAGTAGGATACATAGTGTCACTAATTGACAGCACGTATCACACTAATTTATGACAGCACATATCACACTAATTTACAGCTAATAGACAGCCTAACAGATTGAACCTCCATCACTATAGCGTAATCAACTTAAATTTATATATCAACGACATCTTATATGTTAACTTTTCAATTATTCAATTATTTGATAGCACAAATGATACTATACTACAACAAACTTACAACTTTGCCTAAACTTGAACATATTATAAAAGTTACTGGATATAACAGTAAAATTAAATATATACAATTTCCTTACTATTTTTATAATAGGGCAATTAAAGTATATACTTACTGAAATTAACATATTTGCATATTATTTACCCAAAACATGTTTAAAATACTTCATTGTACAATATCTATTGAAAACTTGTATTTTACAAAAATATGCAAATATTTAAATTTTAATGAATATTTATGCAATTTCCTGTCTTAAAACGACTTGTGTCAATTCTTTTAATCGGCTTTTTAATTAATTATGCATTTAATAACACAAATGAAACTAGTATACCGCAACAAATTTACAATTGTACAAAGTCAGACAATTCGCGTTGAATTTGGATTAGACGGGTTGAGATCAATTTATATAACATGATTTTTTTTCCAATAAACAATACTCGTATTAATATCATGTTCGTAATGCTAAATAAATGAAAGAATAGCATTCAAATAGGTAAGGAAAAAGCCTATAGATGTTGTACTCCGAGCATTTTCATCGTTATTTGCTAGAGGAATATTTTTACTTTTAAAAAAAAAGTGTTTGTATGGAATGTGTTCACATGAAGCTTGTGCGTGCAATGAGTATATGGTCGATCGGAACATAATTATAAATCTAATAATGTATCGGATAGGATAAGGTCGTAGACTCATAGACGTCGGTTCAATGTCATTAATCAGCCATATTCTTATTTCGGCTTGCCGTGTCATCTGAACCCTACCAATTTTGTTGGTTAGTTACCCTGCCTAATTTTAAAAGCAAACTATGAAGTAAGATTTAAGTTAGTATATTTCTCTTGTTATATTTAAGACCTTTAAGGCTTTAACACAAACACATCTTTGGTTGAACATAGACATACCTCTAGTCTATTTTAGTATTTATGTTGTTATGAACATGGCAAAAAGATAAATTATTTTTATTAGGTCACCTTGTAAGTTTAGAGTAAGCCTGATTTTGAAAGTAACAATCGAGATTTAAGTTAAATGTGTAAGTGTGTAACCATGGTTTTATTTATGTAACTCAAGACTACACTGGTAGCTTGGTCTTTCTCGAGTATTCTCCCGATGTACTTCTAGGCTTCTAGCCATTAACAATATCCTATCGCAATGGGTTATATTTATAGCACTCTAATCAAGAATTTCAACAATACACAGAAGTAGAAAACAAGTTAGACGATCATGTGCTTTAAAGTTATCCGTCTCGCATTATAGCAAAAAGTGCTGTTAATTCAACGCTATTTTTTTATAACTCGGAATTTATAATTTAAATTAAAAACACCATCCCTTTATCACTCAAGAGTACTCCCTCAACCACACATAACTCAATAAAAACAAATATAAAAAAGAGAAAAAGAAAAAAAAGAAATGGAGGATAACATCCGTTGTTAAGTTTGGCGCCAAAGCCTATGGCACAAAGACGGGTGTGGCTTTCGGCTGTTAAGTTCGAGTTATAGGTTGACGCAAGAGGTTATAACACCCCGTACCGAGCCCTCGTAAACAATAAACAATTATAAACATCAAACTCATTTTATAAATAAGATGAGCAGAGGGGATAGTGCCAATTCATTGGGCTTGATTGAAACCTTTTGTGGACTCCTATATGTCAATATTATTCCATCAATGGCCCATAAAACACATTTTTCGTCCCAATTATAATTCAACGAGTATTGCGACCATCCGCCGCGTTGCGGCGGAGCTTTTTTTTTTGACATTTTTATCTGGTAATTTATGTAACGAAAAAAAAGGTTAAAAGTATGTAAACTTCAACTTAGATGTTAGGCACAACAATTTAGATAAAAACAGACCTGGGAAAAATTAAAATTCCAATGATAGATAGCCATATAAAACCAAAATTAAAGAGCTTAAACTTGATAAATTTCAAATGTATGATATCAGAAGTTTGTCTTTAACAATAAAAAAAACAATGTTGTTTGACACCGTCAGGATAGCATGGAAAAAGTCATCGCAAACATTTATTCAACACATTAAAGTTAACTATATGCTCTTACGGAGAAGTCATCATATGTGACACGTGACTGCCCATTGAAGCCGCTCCTAGCTCCAACTTTGTTAGACGCGTACATGAGGCAAACACCAATTTAGTGTCTTGAGTGTATGTTCCGACCTCCACTGGAATATTCGTTATCAACCTCTACACCGTCTTTTCATTCCACGCCTGATACACGAGACACGAAATAGAGTTGTTAAAAGTTCAGCTTCAAAAATTTTATGGTTTTTTTTTTCAAAAGCTTGGATAAGCATCTAATACCATTATCTATTTTAGTGAGTACTTCCACCAAGACATACTTGAATGCAAAAATAGTTTCTTTATCTGAAGCAATACGGAAGGAAAAAATGGAGTGAATCAAAGGCACTATAAATCTACGAACCAATTTTGTTACTTCACCAATCAAAGGCGGTATATAGTGGAGTGTTTGAGCTATTTTAGAAAACGCGGATTGCGTATCACTATTCAAAAATGATAGACAAAGTGGTACCTTGTTAGCCGTGGGTTTTTTATTTTCTGACCTTAATTTTCGTTCTGTATGGTATACGTATGACAGCTGAACATCCTTTCCTGCACACAAAAAAAGGAGCAGATATTCTGGTAAACGACATGAAATTAATTAATTATTTTCAATCAATTATGCAGTTGGCAAACAAACGATGAAAAAAATCCAAGCACCAAAACGAAGCAATTTCAACTTGCCATTGATTTATTCAATTAAAATTTAACACAGCGAGTATTCTTTCAACATACCGCATATGCACCGTCAAACACCGAGTAGACTCACCACGTACCATGGATAACGACAATGAATAGTTCAGCCGCATCGAAACACAATCTTGTCCTGTTCACGTCCCTATGAAAACACGGAATAACACAAAGTAAAAAAATAACGTAAAGTATGGCTCCGATCGGCATGGCGCAACCACGCGACTACGTTGTGGTTTCCTCGCCAAGATGCTTTCGAGAGAACATTCATCATCACCTTTACAAATAAACCACGGCGGAAGCCGAATGCCAATGAAAAACAGGCTCGAAAAGCATCCGGAAAAGCAGGGGTACATCGGCATGGCGCAAAACCGAATAGGTTGCCGTGCCAAGTTCCGGGCAACCTCAGTTTTTCCGGAGCCCATATAAACTCATCATCGCCCCATTTATATATATACTAATAGCACGGAGCATTCTCACAAACTATGTTATTTTATTTCCTGCTTCTTTGATAGTATTGATAACGTGAGTCATTCAAGTAACCAATGTTAGTATTGATAACGTGAGATTTGTCAAAATACTCTCTTGAAAACCTGCAAAATCAAAATACTAAAAGTCAATCTGAAAACAATAACCTTATCAGAAGAAAAACCAAAAAAATTCAACGGTAAGTTAACTGTAATGAAAACCGACGCTGCAAGCTTCACCGGAAAAAGTGGATTCGTTTCGCGTGTTACTTTGGTGCGATGACATTCGAGACGATGTGTATATGATTCCGGAATTTGTTAGTTTATGTTATACTTATGTACCGACAACTCGTCATTATTAGGATTATAAATCTCTGATTTGTACAACCTCAATTCATATCCGAAAATACTACCTTTGTTCTTAATAACAAATGAGAGATTGTTATAAAAAACAAAGTTGGTATTTTCGAACATCAAAACCAAACACTACCCAATTCAAATTTCAACAAAATATGCAATCTTGCTCAAACACAAACCTAAACCAATCATTAAACTAACCAAAAGTCTAATCTTGAATAATGAAAAACAATACCGAATAACCACCAAACATCAAAACCAAAGACTACCCTTTTCATATAACAACAAATAATCCAATCTTGCTCAAACAGACACCCACAACAATCAATTATTTAACTTAAAAAAAAATCTTTAAAACTGAAAAAAAAAAAAAAAAAACTTGAAGCTGGAATAAATTTGTGTTGGCTTTAGTAGCGTCCAAGAAAGAGGTGACCGTGATTTCTGAAGAGGAAAGAGTATTCACGGACCCAAATAAATTTTTGATTCATGAGGCGTGAATTGAGAGAGAAGGTTTAAGTTATATCTGGAAAATTCCGGATATGTATGCGTAGACAGCGTAGTGGAGGAAAAAATAACGGGCCCAAGTACACACAAAGATCACGGGCCAAAATAAGCCAAAAAAAACACGGAATTTGTAAGGTGAAGTGACGTCGTTTAAAATGTGGTGAAGTGACGTCATTTCAAATGTCTTTTAATATATATAGTAATAAAAAGTACAGTAAACAAAGCAAAGCGATGAAATATTATACTCCGTACCTTGTTAGCTTAAATAATGTAATCATCGACATGTACATCGTAATAGAAATAGTCTTTTTTAAATGTTAAAACAACGAAAACTGATCGATTTAACTTTTGTACTCGTTATAGAATATATTTTTTTTGATAATTTATTGAATCCTCTCAAGTTTATATGAACATGACAGGTATATTTTCATACAAACAAAACAGTACGGCCTACGGAGGGACTCAGTTTTCTTTTTGATTGTGAGAGAACAGTAGAAAGGATCTCAATCCTTTTTTTTTTTTTTTTTTTTTTGATATTGGTGGTCTTGGAATCATAGACGGAACTTGAACATTTTTTTTTTTGGGACCGAATTTATTTTGAGATGGCCGAATCGGAGATTTGTTTGTAACCTCAACTAAATTACCCCTAAGACCTATAATATTTATACTAGGTGCCGCAAATTTTGGGAGGGCCGGGGCCCTCCCCGGTCTCCATTAAGGTCCGTCCTTGCTTGGAATTGGTATTATGCGTTCTAAGAATTGTAGTCCTCTCAGAAAATGGCAATGGAGGTTCCTTAACCAAAATAATGCCATTTAACGCAAAGTGATCAAAAGCATCTACGGTGATGACGGTGCATTTAATACCACGAGTTGTTTAGGCTGGATGGCATGGTATGTACACACTCACCTTACACATCAGCTCCACATCAGCTTTCTCTCTCCTCTCTCTTCCACTCACTTACACTCACCTTTCTGTGGACAAGGCACTCACTTTCACTCACCTTAATTTTTTTTTTACTTTACAAAATATATAAACGTAACTAATGAAAATAAAAACGCTAACGTACGAAATTAAAACGTAACCGCACGAAATAGAAAAACTTTTATTCATAAACTAAAACCATTACACAGACTTGAGAAATTAAAAATATTACAATAAAACATGAAATTAAATATTACGAGACAAATGTTCGACTAAATCGGCGCGAAGGTATTGATGTATTTGATGAGATCTGATGTACCTCATAACTTTTCGCATTTCTTCATCGGATCGTATGTAGTCATTCGGTGATGTGCTTCCTACGGGTACCACTCGGGAGATATTGCCTTTTTGTCTTTTTCAGTATCATATTATGTAACATGATACATGTATACATCATATTCTGGATTCTTTCTTTTGTCAATATCTTTGTGGGATTGGCAAGTCCGCATTTCTTATTCAAAACACCAAACGCCCTTTCTACATCTTTCCTTGCCGATTCCTGCTTTTGCTTATACCTTATTCTCTTCTGGTCATCATCTGCTGGTTCTGGAATCGTCTTAACGAGTGTTGCCAATTCCGGATATATCCCGTCAACAAGATAGTAACCAAATGGGTAAGTTACCCCGTTAGCAACAAACGGAATCTCCGGTGCTATCCCCTGTTTAAGATCGTTAAATAAAGGGGACGATCAAAACGTTGATGTCGTTGTTCGACCACGAAACACCAAAGAAAGCATGCCATATCCATAAGTCTTGAGACGCCACGGCTTCCGCAAAATGAATGGATTCGAACCATGATCACGCCTAACATATTGCCCTCTGTGTGCATTCGGACAACCAAACCACTCCCAATCTGTACAGTCAAGGCTTCCTAACATCCCTGGAAACCCGTGTTCTTCTTCGTGATGTCGATAAAGCTTTAAGACATCGGTCATAGTTGGTTTCCTCAAATATTCTGGGCCAAAATTTCCATAACAGACTTACAAAAGAAATCAACAGCTCGACGAGATGTTTTTTCACTTATCTGTAGATATTCATCTAAAGCATCCGGGTTCGCGCCGTATGCCAATTGACGAATTGTGGAGGGGTGCACTTCATCAAAGCTGAAATGCCTTCTTTTCCGGTGCAATCAATATTATCACTAAAAAACGAACAATGAAGAGTTACCTCCCGAACTATCCAGTTGAAAAGAGATCGATTCATTCGAAATCTCTTTCTGAATGTACGTTCATCGTACAAAGGGTCGTCGAGAAAATATGCGGCGACTAAACTGTCATGAGCACCATAATGATCACGATTAATCCGTTTTATTGCCGGCCGATTTGGTTTTCGGCTATTTCTAATAAACGACACCGCTTTTGCAATAAAAGTTAAATTCCGACTTTCAATTTCTTGTTCTTCTTCAGAGTCGGTGAACATAAACGTTTCGGAATTCATTTGAAAATTAAAGGAATGAGATATGAGGAGATGTGTTTATAAAGAGTTTAAGTTAGTTTTGTAAAATGAATTTGGTGGGTATTTATATAGGAAAAAATGGGGTAGTTATAAAATGTAGTGTGTGTTTTAGAAAATATATTTGATGGGTATTTATAAAGAGAAAATGGGGTAGTAGATTTTTTTTTTTTTTTTAACAAAAGCTTGGCGTGAAAAACAACGAGGTGAGTAACTCACCTTAAGCCTTCTTAAATTGCGAGCCTCACGGTGAATATATACGGACTGCACAAGAGAATTGCATTCACCTAACATTCACCTACCACTCACCTCCCCCTTGCCGCATGGCCTTAGGTTTAAAGAAAGGGGTGTGCTTATCCAATGGGACTGTCGTTGATGCTTTTGGAATCCCATGTAGTAACTCGTTTATTAGGAAGGTTTTTAGTGGGTCTTATTTTGGAAGGAGATGTGGCTTGATGACGGTCCATGTTTAATTGAAAGATTTCCACGCTTTTCGCTTTGGATACAAATCAAATTTGCAAAGTGATTGTTGTGTGTTCACTAATGGTTCTTGGACTGCTAACTAGTCTTGGCGAGTGCCCCCTAGGGATGGCAAAAGCATCCGAAACCGATGGGGAAAACAGAAACCCGAACCGGTTGGGTCGGGTTCGGGGGCGGGTTCGCGGGTTTGGATACGGGTTCGGGTAGATATGTTCTTTTATTTTCGGGTACGGGTTCTATTAATACCCGCCCGTTTACCGCACTGCACCCATATACCCAAATTTGTACCGTGTTTTGCTAATTTATATAAGGTCCTAATAAGTTTTGAGCTCTTAACCTTGTACATTTTTTTTCCTACTCTACTCCTTAATAGCATATATCTTTGTAATTACAAACTATTAAATTAACACTTACGCTTGGCGCTTTAACTCTCACACACACGACACATTAACTCTTTAATCTTCAAACATTACGAATATTGAAGTCCTTTTCTTTAACTTCTAAAAACTTTGAATAAATTAGGGTGTTTTGGTTTTTTTTTTTAGGTTGAGTTGTACAACGATGATTTTAATTGGGGATAACCGATACCCGCGGGAAAAACCCGATAACCCGATGGATAATAATAATCGGGGTACCCATCGGATAACCCGATGGATAATAATTAGTGGCATTTCTTTTTTGAATAGTGAAAGTGATAGATGGAACGGGAAGGTGGGTATGGATCTAGTGAGAAGAGAAATTTAAATGAGAAGATTGAGAAAAAATATCAGCCACACATTTAGAATGAGGGAGAGAAATATAAGGGAAGATGCATCTATATTTTCAGATGCATCTGAAATGTGCGGTTGTAGTTTCTTCTCACTATTCTCATTTTAATTTTATTTCTCATCTGATCCTTACTCATGGGGAGGTAGGTTTAGTTATAGATTTTTTTTGTTTTTTCATTTCTAGATTTCTTGAGAATATTTTTTTTTTCTTTTTTAAAAAAGAGTTGAGAATTTTAAAACCATGTTTAGATAAAGTTATATATATATATATATATATATATATATATATATATATATATATATATATATTTAAAAAGATTACCTCGAATTGCAACGGTGGACGGCGACGGCGAAGATGGAAGGTGGAGATGTTACCAATGGTGATTAGCGTTAGAATGAGATACTTGAATGGTATAGTGAGAGATCTTTTCTTTCTTTTTTTTTTTTTTAAAAGAAAAAGTAGAGTAGGGTTGATTGAGGTTTTCATTTTTCTAGTTAAAATTTGAAAAGTGAAAATTTCACTTTTCTTTCTTTTTTTTTGAAAAGTGTTGGAAAAAAAATGAGACTAAACGGATTTTCAGTTTTCACATTTTCTTATAATTTATTTTTTATTTTAAAATGAGATGTTTTTCACCAACTAAACACACCTTAATCTCAAAGAGACTTCTCGATGAAATGTCTCTCCAATATAATTGATAATCAATTACTTTCATCGGACAACCTGGGCCGTAAGTTATTTTGGAACAATTGGATTCCTAAGAAAGTTAATATTCTTAATTGGCGTGTTGTAAATAACAGACTTCCTCTTCTCTCAAATATGGACAATCATCACATCGAGGTGCATTCGTTACTCTGACCTTTGTGTGAGCAGTAGGTGGAGATAAATAATCAAATATTTATCAATTGTTCAAAGGTAAAACCCATTCGGTGCAAGTGTTTTGATTAATGAAATTTCATGGTATGGACGTCAAACAATTTGGTATATGCTATTTGTGAGGTGATACATATTCATGAATCAGGGCATCCAAAATCCAAAATCCACGGGACGGCCCTGAATCATGATGGTAGTAAGTTGGTTTGTTAGTGGACCAAACGAAATGAGAAAGAAAAGTAGCCGTTGGCTACTATTTGGTACCGTTAAGGTGTTTGTATTTGAATAATAAATAATAATAATAATTTAAACTCACTTTCTTCTCTATAAAACCCCTTTATCTTCTCATTTTTTTCATACATTTCTTCTACAACTAACAACTACTTACCAACTCAAAAACTATCTTTCAAAACTCCCAAAAACAAAACATCAAAATCCTCACGATAAAAAAACGTTCCAACAACAACTGACCTCAATTTAATGTTAACCGGTCAATCACCATCGATTAATTTTTGTTCCGCTAGTTTCACGTACCAATCGATGCATCAACCTTCTATTTACCCAAATAATCCGTTTTCTCTTTCGTTCCAACAACAACAAAACCAAATGAAACAATCATTTAACCAACAACAACAAAATCAAATGCACCAAGCGGTTAACCAACAATACGTATCGTGCTATTTACGGTTCGACTTTCACAATGAATGAATTTTGGGAGGTTTTGAAGGACCATAGCAAATGAAAACATGTAGAAATGCCAAAGTTTATCAAAACCAAAGAAGTTGGTTCCAAAAAATTGAGGACATCGGAAACCACCTCTCATGGCACTTTTGACTCAACACATATTGGTTTGGATCATCCTCTGCTTTCTGTTCGGAATCTTCAGTTGCTGCTTATACCGGTCTTGTTGACACGTTGCTCAATAAATTCACAAAGGTCGCAAAGCTGTTATTTTCGTCGACTGAGTATTTGAGAATAAAGGAGTGGGAATTGAAAATAGAAGATCAGAAGCGTCAGGAGCAAACGAAATTAAAGAGACTAAAACTTGCACAAGAGGGCAAATTGGAACAAAAACTTGCATAAAATGAAAAAGAATTAGAGATGCAACGTCAAATATTTGAATTTCAACAACAAGAAAATTCGAGAAAGACATCATGTATTACAATGAACTGCATGAACATTTAATCGAAAAACAACTAGCGACGGTGTTGACTCTGAAGCAAAAGATCAAGGAGCATAATTTATACTTTTAATTTAAGTTTTTAATTTATAATGTAACGTTTTGTTCTTTTCTTTTAATTATTATTGTAATATTTTTTTATTATTAATGAAACTTTAATTTAAAAAAGTGTTCGATCACATGTGCGGTCTTAACTACAAGCATTTGGTTTGTATTTGGTCTTAAAAAGATAAAAATGAGTTGACACTGATATGGCAATGTTATTTGTGGTCCTGGTGTGCTCTTGTTACTTATAGTCATGTGGCAATAATTTATTTGATGTAATTTTAGTACATGGTGTCTAAGAAAGAAACATATGATAAACTTATTAAAAACTTAAATATCAATGATGAAGCCAACTTATTAAGAACTTGCATTAGGTATATAATTCGAACTTGAGACCTCTAGGTTAACATTTTCAGCTACTATATTATATGTTTAATGTTTTACTGAAGTCATTATATGTCCATACCCTAAATTAAATAACCATGCACGCACCTAAAAATATTTGAAACTTTTTGTACAAAATTGCCTACTTCAATTCGAAGATGAAACCGTGTGTGTCGGCCAGGACACCCCCAAAATCCGGCTAGAGTTTATGTACATATCAATGTATAATGATCATACCAAATTTTCAAGACATAAAAGTACATCAGCAGATGTATAATGCATCATCGAGTTGATAAAAATTGAAAAATAGTATGGCAGAATCCAAACCCACCTTAATCCGTCCCAACTGATCCCAACAACACGGTTTCATATTAGGATCGTGTCGCATTCTAAGACATATTGGTTGTCAAGTTGTAAACGAACTGTAATTCTTTATGTTCCAGATCAACTCAATCAATCAACCGGACCCCATTCAGATTATGTTGGTACAACGCGTCTTCTCGAAACATATTAAAATAAGTGCATTTGAAATGAATCCAAAGACAGGAACACGCATCTGTGTAATATCCCCGTGACATATGCATGCCACCTTTTAGCCGCATAACAAAATGTCAAAAACATAATATATAAATTGGTGATGGTTACCATATAATTAAAGGAAAAGCAAGAACCAAATATTCGTTGCTCTCTCACCAATCATAAAAAAACATAAATCTTTGTTCTTCATCCTAAACCAAAGTATTTACACTTTCCATTATTTGCTTTCAATCAATGGATATGCTACTGCAGTTTTTCGTGACGATGATTGCATCATTTGTATTCTGTATGCTAATAGTGAAAATCACTGCGTCTACTAGTCATAAAAAGATCAAGGTCGTTAGAAAATCAAAAAGTTTGAAGAAAGTTCGTTTTGCGCTAGAGCACGAGGAATTTTTTATCAACGAGGTTGTCGATGAGCCACTAGAAAATAAAGCAGTCGTTTTTAAAGCGGAAATCTTGGATGAATCTATGACCCTTGTTGATGAAAAAAATTTAGGTAAGTGTGTGAAGTTGATGTGTGATGATGAAGATGTGAAGGAGGATATAGGATTGATCTCAGATGAAGATGATGATGATTGGCAAGGGGTTGAAAAAAGTGATGGTGAGATGGAAATGTATGGGCTTCATAAGGTTGCTCCTGAAGGACCTTGTCATGAAGCTCAACCTATGGCTTTAGATGTCTCTACCTGAACTACATGATATTGTGCTGTATACAAGGATCAACTTATATATGCTTGTCCATATATCCAAGTTATGTGATGTTCAGTTAGATTCTGTCATATGGCTACTAGCATTCGGCTAGTAGTGTCATGTACGTCTGATTTGGTACGGAGTACGGACCCGCACATATGCATATGGATATAAGTTGATTCCTTATTTGGTACTGATCAACCTAATGTTTGCAAGGTATTAGTTGGGAATATAGATTCGGATGTGGCTATATATTTACCCTTCTTTAGGAGAATGTTCCTTAATGTTCACATGAATAAATATGCTCCAACAATTTGCGATATTGTTTTATTATTGGATTGAACTTTTATGTTTAGGGAATGGATAACTTGTATAGATCGATAGTAAGGGTGGTGGCAACCATGCCAATCTGAATTTTTCATGCCTAATCATCCACCAATAATATTCTTTCATCTCATCTCATACCTAACAATAGATTTTTAGTGGCAACCATGCATCATACCTCATTTATTTATTTTTTTTATTATTTTTTTTTTGTACCCACAACCTGAAAACTGTCGTTATTGTAATATTTAATTACTGTTTACCACCTTGTGACTTCACTCTCTCACACACACTCACACACCACCAAGAAGTTCTTCATTGTACTCACTAGATCTGTACTAGCTTGCTTTGCTTCAGTAGAAATAAATACAATGCCACCTCCATCAGAATCATCATTTGTGAGTGAAAAAGAAGGCTGGAAAACAGCTTCTAATAACTTTGAAATGGAAGGTGTTGGAATGATGGTTGTAGTTGATGAATCTATACATTCAAAACATGCAATGTTGTGGGCACTTACACATGCAACGGTAACTTTGACTAGCATAACGGCTAGTTGGTTTCCATGTAGAATCGGCAAAGTATGCCGATTATCTTCATTTTCATCCCACACCGATTGAAGCCGAACAAGAGGCAATGGGCATGCCGATCGGTGTCCTTGATGCCGAAGGCATACCGACTTGGGTTGCCACCACCCTAATAGTCTTTGTTACTGGAAAATGCAAGGAAAGTGTTCTGTTCCAAGACTTTGTCTTGCGGTTTGTTGATTGAAATAACATTGCCGAAGATACCATAACAAAATGGCGAAATCTAACATTTTCAAAAATGTTTATTTTTATTGATCTATGTTTGAATTCAAAAAGATTTAACTACTACTGGCTAATAATCTAGAACAATAAGGTATAAAATAGGAGTGCATAATTAATGGACAAACGTCATGCTTATTCAAAGCCAGGGTTGTTAAACAAGCTGAGCCGACCTAAATATGATATAACCAAGTTCGGGTTTATAGGGGTCAGAAAAGCTTAAATGGTTTATACATGTTAACCCAACAAAAAACCCCAAGCTTAATAGGGTCAGGTTACATAATTTTCTTTCGCTAAGTGGGTATGGGTTAGTAGCCAATAACCATTACTTTGCACGCAATGATAGCTATAAATGATAACTTTTTTGTTTCACAAAAAAGTTAGTAACGTAGTTGCTACTAAAACTATAAAGTATAAAAATGACGTAAAAAGGCGCATGCATGACTAGTGCCCACTCGCTAGTCATTCTATTAAAAAAAATAGAGTAAATTACACCATTCGTCATTGTGTTTTGCGTTGACCGCAGGGTTTAGTCCTTTGACCCAAAAGTTGCACCGTACGTCCTTAAGTGTGAAACGTTATGCACCGTTCGTCCTTTGACCAAACGACGTTAAGTTTGACCGTTAAAAACCCATCATGTGACTTGCACATGAGGGTAAATTCGTCATTTTAACACCATAAAGGTAAATTCGTCATTTCAATAATTTACTCTATATATTATACTCCGTAGTATTTATGGACCTAATTCTAAATTTAATCTTTAAAGACTCTTTGACTTTTTGAGTGTGAATTAGAATTAAACAAAAGGCACCACTTCTGGAATATCACCAACCTTATTCAACACCGTTTTTCCGTTTTTCATTTCAACACCATTAGGTCCAACAATTCACATACAAACACAACCATTCATCTCCCTCTCTGCTATCCCCAGCCGACGTTGGATACATCCTCCCACAGCCGCCGCACCGCCTGCCTCCACCCCTCACCAGCTACACCAAAACAATCCCCTCCACCTCCTCTTCCCGATCTCCTACAACACGCGCCCATCCCTCCTCCTTCACCCGTTCATACCACCTCTTCAGCACCACCACACCACCATCTTTCCACACCACCATCTTTGGAGATCGCGAAGAAGAAAAGGTAGGGACGAGCCACGCGAGTTGTGACTCGGTTTTCTTGTAGCTCGTGATATCCAAAAGACGAGACTCAAAGGGTTAAGTATCAAGATGAAAAAAAAGAAAAAAAAAAAATTCTTATGACATGTTTGGTATTTTAAAGATGATATTTGACATGTTTTTGGCCATGGTGGTTGAACGTTTCCGGCCATGGGTCGTTTTTCCGGTGGCTGATGTGCTGTGAGAATCGAGGTGTTTGTGTAGTGATGGGGTAGTGTTTAAACTAATAAAAAAATACTTTTGTCGTGGGATTTGATATAAGAAAATTCTTGGCAGTGAGTAAAAGAGAGTTTATTGTTGGGTTTTAATTGGGTTTGTTTGAATGGTTTTGTTGTTGATTTTAGATCTTGTTTCAATCGTTTGGATTTGTTGTTGATTTTGTTAGAAGAAAAGAAAAAGAGTTTAATTTTGTAAGTGTGTGTGCGTTTTTTAAATTATGGTAAATGTGGATGAATATGATAGAAGATCTTCAAAGTGTTTTTATTTTTTATTTAAATGAGAATAAATGATGATGTGTGTTTTATGTTTGTGTGTGTGGGGTAAGTGGTAATATACCAATGTTCAATTCAGTATTACTGGGTAGTTTGTGTCAATTTTGCAAAGAAGAGGGGCGCGGTGTAACTTAATGCAGGGGTATTTTCGTCATTTTACCCTCATGTGCAAGTCACATGAGGGAGTTTAACGGTCAAACTTAACGGTTTTTGGTCAAGGGACTAGTGACGCATAACGTTTCACACTTAAGGACGTACGATACAACTTTTTGAGTCAGAGGACTAAACCCTGCGGTCAACGCAAACCACAAGGACGAACGGTGTAATTTACTCAAAAAAATATAAATAACTCATTATATTAATAATAAACTTTATGTTTTTTAGATATCGATCATGCACTTAATAATTATTAATTCCATGTATTTCACATAGACGACGACACCAACAATATTCAATCCCATCAGAACGGGGTATGAGGAAATTAAGATGTAGACACGCATACCCCTACCGGATGGTAAAGGCTTTTAGTAAGATTTTCATCAAGTGTGCGTGTTGTCACGACCCGCCTACTCGACTAGATCATTTTCAAGTATGATCGGGATTCCGGATTATTCTACACTTCTCTTGGGAAGTCTTGATAAGGATGGAAGAGTTTAGAAGCCCATGGAAGATGATAGATAATCTTGGAAGATTATAGAAAAAGATGGAATAAGTAGGAAGCTCTAGAAGCTTACTAGAAGCTTATGGAAATCCTATAAGCTAGAAGCTTCCAGAATGATGTACATAGTAGTATATATAGGTGTTGCCTCATTTGTAAAGATCATCCAACAAAGTTCAATTGTATTCTCTCTTGTAAAGTTCAAAGCAATACAAAGTATTCCTTTCATTCCACTTGTTCCTCTCTTTGAAGTTTACCTTCGTTGCATACATCGTTGAGTATTCGAGCAAGGCTGAGCTTAGTCGAGACTAAGTGCCGCACGGGAGACCTTGTAGAGACAAGTCCGTGACAAGTGGTATCAGAGCCAGGTTGATTCAAGGCGATGGCAAACGAGACCGAGAAGATTGGTGCTAGTGGAAGTGCGGTCATTGACGAAAGGCAAGGTCGCGATGATAAGCGTCAAGACCCGAAGAAGAGAGGTGCGTCTAAGGACATTATGTCGAGCTTTGATAAGAGATTGGCGGGTGTTGAGACATCCGTGTCGGAGTTGAAGACCCAAGTTGAGGGCTTGGATGGTCTAGACACCGAGTTTATGACCATGAAGGATGACTTTCGGGAGGTCATCAATACGCTTAGCGGTGAATTTAAGCGTGAAATCAATGGCCTAAAAGAGTTGTTCGTAGGCAAAATCTCCAAAATTGAAAAGACCATCGAAGACTTGCAAGCCGATGTAGTGCTATGCAAGCGATCCATGGCGAATGGAGGTGGCAACGTTGGTAACAATGCTCCGAAGATCGATGTTCCAAAACCATCACCGTTCGTGGGAAAGCGAGAAGCTAGGGCGGTTGATGATTTCTTATGGGAGATGGAGCAATACTTGGAGGGCGTCAACATTACGGATGATGACATCAAGATCAAGATGGCGACCCGATACTTGAAGGATACCGCGGCGTTATGGTGGAGACGTCGATATGGAGATATCGAGCGAGGTACGTGTACTATCGATACTTGGCGATTTTGTTGCGGAACTTAAGAAGAAATTTTATCCCGAGAATGCTAAGAACGAAGCAAAGAGTCGGCTTCGTAAACTTAAGCATTCCGGAACGATCCGGGATTATGTTAAGGAATTTACTACACTAACCTTGGAGATTCGGATCTTTCGAACAAGACTCTCTCTTTTATTTCCTCGATGGTTTGCAAGGATGGGCTAAGAAGGAGTTAGAGAGACGTGGAGTTCAAGACCTTGCTACGGCTATCGCCCATGCCGAGGGCTTGATCGACTTTAGTACGAGAAGGGAAACTTCTAAGCCGAAAGACCGAAAGGTGAGCCATGAGAAAGGTGGGGGAGAGAAAGTCGCTCAGGCAAAGCCCGATAATACACGCAAACCACCCACCGGAAAGAACAAGGAAATAAAGACGGCCTTCAAGAGTGGTGGATGCTTCATATGTGACGGACCTCATAGAGCTCGAGATTGCCCCAAGAAAGCAAGCCTTAATGGAATGATGGTTCATGAAGACGAAGGCCCAAGTGATGGTGGATGCATGAGCTCGATGAGGATTCTAAATGCAATCAAGGCCAAGACGGAGGTGCCAAAAGTTGTAGGGAAGGGATTGCAATTCGTGGAAGCAACCATCAATGGGACTAAGGTACGTGCCCTAGTTGATTCCGGTGCCACTCATAATTTTGTGTCGGTTGATGAAGCCAAACGGCTAAGGATTAGCACTACGAAAGGGAGTGGAACGTTCAAGCCGGTAAACTCAAAGGCCAAGCCTATGGAAGGAGTGGCCAAGGATGTTCGAGCCAATATTGGAGAATGGGAAGGGACGGTTGACTTGTCGGTGGTCCCGATGGATGTCTTCGATGTGGTTCTTGGGTTGGAGTTCCTCGATAAGGTACGAGCTTTCCCTATGCCATTTGCTAATTCTTTATGTATCCTAAATGGTGGAAAGACTTGCATGGTTAGCACGGAACGGGATTCTAAGTGTGGAGGGAAGACCCTTTCGGCCATGCAATTCAAGAAAGGGTACAACAAGAGCGAGCCTTGCTATTTGGCGGTAACAAGGCTAGAGACGGATGGCGAGTCGGGCAAAGTGGAGATACCGAAGGAGATCGAGAGAGTTCTTGATGAGTTCAAGGACGTGATGCCCAAGGAGTTGCCCAAGAGACTACCACCTAGGAGGGAGGTGGATCATACCATCGAGTTGGAACCGGGTTCCAAGCCACCCGCCAAAGCCCCTTACCGAATGCCACCACCCGAGTTGGAGGAATTGCGTAAACAACTCAAGGATCTTCTGGATGCGGGCTATATTCGACCCTCGAAAGCCCCGTATGGTGCGCCGGTGCTATTTCAAAGGAAGAAGGACGGATCCTTGCGGATGTGCATAGACTACCGGGCACTTAACAAGGTAACGATTAAGAACAAGTACCCTATTCCTCTTATTGCAGATTTGTTTGATCAACTTGGAAAGGCGAGATACTTCTCCAAGTTAGACTTGAGATCGGGGTACTACCAAGTACGGATAGCGGAGGGAGACGAAGCTAAGACGACGTGTGTCACGAGGTATGGTTCTTACGAGTTCTTAGTAATGCCTTTTGGCTTGACTAATGCTCCCGCTACTTTTTGCACCCTTATGAATAAGCTATTTCACCCGTTCCTTGATAAGTTCGTGGTGGTATACTTGGACGATATTGTTGTTTATAGTCATACCTTGGAAGAGCATGTCTTGCATTTGAAGTAGGTGTTTCAAGTGTTACGAGAA
Source organism: Chrysanthemum makinoi (assembly GCA_910596185.1). Classification (NCBI taxonomy): domain Eukaryota; kingdom Viridiplantae; phylum Streptophyta; class Magnoliopsida; order Asterales; family Asteraceae; genus Chrysanthemum; species Chrysanthemum makinoi. The sequence continues at coordinate 241,276,404 of OU343220.1, read as the reverse complement.
AACGAGCTTTATGTAAAGTTGGAGAAATGCTCTTTCGCCCAAGACGAAGTCGAGTTCTTGGGACACAAGATCAAAGACGGAGGATTGATGATGGACGGGGCAAAAGTAAAAGCTATCCAAGAGTGGGAACCACCAACCAAGGTAACGGAGTTACGATCTTTTCTTGGCTTGGTGAACTATTATCGAAGGTTTATCAAGGGGTACTCGGCAATAGCATCTCCCTTGACGGACCTATTGAAGAAGAACAAAGCTTGGAGTTGGGACGAAAAGTGCCAAGCAGCGTTCGAGAGTTTGAAGAAGGCGGTTATGGAAGAACCGGTGTTGAGACTACCGGACGTGACTATGCCTTTTGAGTTGCACACGGATGCGTCGGACTTTGCTATTGGAGGAGTTCTAATGCAAGAAGGACACCCGATTGCATTCGAGAGTCGGAAGTTAAATGAGACGGAAAGGAAGTACACCGTGCAAGAGAAAGAGATGACGGAAATTGTGCATTGCCTGCGGACTTGGAGGCATTATTTGTTGGGTTCGAGATTCGTGATCAAAACGGATAACGTTGCTACGAGTTATTTTCAAACCCAAAAGAAGTTAAGTCCCAAGCAAGCTCGGTGGCAAGACTTCCTAGCCGAGTTCGACTATCACTTGAGTACAAGCCGGGAAGGCTAATGTGGTAGCCGATGCATTAAGTCGCAAGGCGGAGTTTGCGGCAATCACCCAAGCGCAATTCTTCCTCCAAGACCGAATCAAGGAAGGATTAGAACATGATCCTTTTGCCAAGAAGCTCGTGGCCCTAGCAAGAGAAGGAAAGACTCGGAGATTTTGGCTTAAAGGAGACATGTTGTTCACGAAAGGAGATCGGCTTTACGTACCTAAGTGGGGTGATCTTAGACGGTTAATCTTGAAAGAGTGTCATGATTCGAAGTGGGCCGGTCATCCAGGGATCAAGAGGACGTTGGCATTGGTCGAAGGCACTTATTATTGGCCAAGGATGGAGGACGATGTAGAGACATTCGTGCGAACGTGCCTTATTTGCCAACAAGACAAGATAGAGCAAAAGAAGTCCGGAGGACTGTTGGAGCCTCTACCGACGCCCAAGGGACCATGGGAAAGCGTTTCCATGGACTTTATCACATGCTTGCCGAGGTCGGAAGGATGCGGGAGTATTATAGTGGTGGTCGACCGATTCTCGAAGTATGGAACTTTCATTGCCGCACCACCCGATGTCACAGCGGACGATACGGCTAAGCTTTTCTTTAAGAATGTGGTGAAGTATTGGGGAGTGCCACATGTGATCGTTAGCGATAGAGATCCTAGATTCACGGGGCGCTTTTGGACGGAGTTGTTCAAGATCATGGGGACGGATTTGAACTTCTCTACGAGTTTCCATCCCCAAACGGACGGGCAAACGGAAAGGGTGAACGCATTATTGGAGCTCTATCTTCGGCACTATGTGAGTGCCAACCAACATGATTGGGCTAAACTCCTTGACGTTGCTCAATTCTCGTACAACATGCAAAGGAGTGAAGCCACGAGGAAGAGTCCTTTTGAGTTGGTCACGGGGCGCCAACCATTGACTCCGAATGCATTAGCCGCATCATATGAGGGGAGTAGCCCGGCCGCTTACAAGACGATGAAGGAATGGCACGAGCAAGCGGACTTGGCTCGGGCTTCGTTGGACAAAGCGGCTAAAAAGATGAAGAAGTGGGCGGACGGAAAAAGGAGACACGTTGAGTTCGAGGTCGGAGATCAAGTAATGGTGAAGCTCTTGCCTCAACAATTCAAATCACTAAGGAAGGTGCACAAAGGCTTGATACGGAGGTATGAAGGCCCTTTCCCGGTGATAGGACGTGTTGGAAAGGTTTCTTATCGACTTCAACTACCGCCCAAGTTGAAGATTCATCCGGTCTTCCACGTTAGTCTTCTCAAGCCTTATCATAAGGACGAGGAAGACTTCGGAGCGAGGGTGTCCAAGCGGGCACCAACGCGGTTGTTACTGCGATCGAGAGGTTGACGAGATCTTGTCGGATCGTACGATACGGAGACGAGGAGTGCCAAGCTATAAGGAGTACTTGATCAAGTGGCGTAATTTGCCCGATAGTGAAGCAAGTTGGGAAGCCGAAGACTTGTTGTGGCAATTTGCGGACAAGATCAAGAAGTATCACGAGGATGGCACGACGAGGACGTCGCGAGCTTAGGTGGGGGAGGATGTCACGACCCGCCTACTCGACTAGATCATTTTCAAGTATGATCGGGATTCCGGATTATTCTACACTTCTCTTGGGAAGTCTTGATAAGGATGGAAGAGTTTAGAAGCCCATGGAAGATGATAGATAATCTTGGAAGATTATAGAAAAAGATGGAATAAATAGGAAGCTCTAGAAGCTTACTAGAAGCTTATGGAAATCCTATAAGCTAGAAGCTTCCAGAATGATGTACATAGTAGTATATATAGGTGTTGCCTCATTTGTAAAGATCATCCAACAAAGTTCAATTGTATTCTCTCTTGTAAAGTTCAAAGCAATACAAAGTATTCCTTTCATTCCACTTGTTCCTCTCTTTGAAGTTTACTTTCGTTGCATACATCGTTGAGTATTCGAGCAAGGCTGAGCTTAGTCGAGACTAAGTGCCGCACGGGAGACCTTGTAGAGACAAGTCCGTGACAGTGTGGTAGAATTTATGTGTGTGTAAATACATATAAAACTAACAACTCACAGACATACATCAAAAGAAACGCAAAAAAGATATAGTCCTAAAAGCATGCAGGCATATAAAGGATATATGGATCTATAGGCATATACAGTCCTAAATACAAGATGGGCAACATATTAGAAAATATAGCACAAGCAAATATAAACATTTAGAACACAAAAAACATAATACTCCCTCCGTCCCATATTAAATGTCCGGTTTGAATTTTCAAAGTCTTTATTTGTTAACTTTGATCATAAATATTTTTAGTTGTGTTATATAATATTTGATGTAAAATATATGAATAGATCGAGTTTTAAATGTATTTTCACTACGTATTATTTTTATCTAATACTATATAACACAAGCAAAAATATTTAAGGTCAAAGTTGTAAAAGAAAGACTTGAAAATTCAAACATGAACATTTAATATGGGACGGAGGGAGTAGTACAAAAGCGTACAAACATATATAAACCGTAAAAGAAGAAAAACATACATGCACAAATTCATATAAAGATAAATAGGCCTACAGTCCTACACATATTTATGTCTGTCTCTCATAAACAAACATTAAAAAGTTGCAACTTTACCACACACATACAGAACAAGAAAAAAAACAACCAAATATTCGTTGCTCTCATGTCTCATATATCACTACAAGAAAAAGGCCTTCTTGAGACTTTGTTAGTGACGTTTTTAGCGACACATTTTATGATTGCGACATTGTTTGCGACTTTAGGTAATATGTCGCTGTAAACGAGTCGCAATTTTTTGCGACTTGTGAGATGCGTCGCTAAAAATAGCGACTAGTATAACGACTTCTCAAAATAAGTCGCTATAAATTTTGCGACTTCAGTATTTCTTGTCGCCTTTTGCATCGCTATTTTAAAGAGATGTCGCCATCTGAGTCGCCATCTAAGTCGCTTAACGCGACGCTATTTCTGAAAAGGTCGCTTTCTAAGTCGCTAATTAAGTTGCTAAACTCTATACAAGTCGCAATTTGAGTTGCGAACTAGGTCATTATTTTAGGTCATTCATTTGTAAAATTGGTGCCTGTGCATTTTGTTTTTCAAAATTATAGCTTGATTCAGTAAAAATATAATACAATATACATCTTATTGCAGCAATACACAAATTACATTATTTGGCCTAATGAACTTAAAGTTCTATAAAGTACAGACATAAGACTGAAATATCAAAGTTACAAGTTACAATTGTTTTTTCTACCCAAAATTCGATCAATGTTGTTACCAAAGTTTTAATATGGACTCATCAAGCTATTCTTTCACACTTTCATCGCCAATTCAGAATACATGGCACAACCTGAAAATCAAAATTCAAAATGGTCAAAAGTTTACTAACAAATCATCAATAAAAGTGGTTTCTTGTCTAATGCAATACTCATCATTCTAATTATTATATCAATTTACGGATCTCAAATACTTTGTAGCTCGCTGTAACTGTCAGGAAGTACCAAGCTATTCTTATTTGACCCGTTGGAGATCAAACATAAACCATATCAGCCCGTTCCTAAGTAATCAGGTTGAAATTGCTACATCTGTGATTCGGCTTACCATTATGTTAAAAGCCCCTAGCCTAGTTCAACAAGATATGAAGTATGAACATGATAATTACTCGTTTAAAGAATATTTATAACCTAGTATGGAGAGCATAGGTAATGAGAAAATGCATCAGAAATGCAATGCAGAGTTAAATCACTTCTAAGAATGATTAAGTGGATTTCTTACCTGCCACGTGACTCCTCATTTTAGAAGCTTTTACTTCTTCACTGTCTGATAATCATAATCCAAGATAAGTAGTGCTTACTTATCAATCATAGTTTATCCTTAACTAACTCCACACTCAGCATAACCGAGAAAAGAAGAATGTTAAATTCAGTAATTTAGTACTTACAGGTTGTAGTCAAGTATTAAGATATTGGCTTGCACTGTAGCCCAACATGATCCCAAGCTCAATAGTATGCATTTTCGCCAACCTTCAAAATATCACAAAAATTGCGTTGCTTATTGCACGATATATAACAGGGCAGCGTAGTGTATATTATATGATAATATCACAAAAATAAAGAATTATAACGAGCAACACTTCCCATATGTTCCCTTTCTAAACACTCATATGTCATATGTTTAGTTTCATTTGGATCATTTTCTAATAGTCTCAGTGTTTATGTCAAATAACAGGTACATACCTCCTCTGCCAATATTTCATTGGTCTTCATTGCAGTTAACCAAAAATCAGGCACGCCCTTTTCTGAAAAATTGTTCAAAAAAATGAAGTAGGTTTAATACACACAAGAAAAAGGCGAAAGGCACATTAGAAATACATGTCATATAAGATTACAAAGAGTATGTTACCTTCTTTGGCACTGTCATCTGTCGCACCAGTTTCAGCTTCATCCTTCACTCCATCAACCTCAACAACACCATTCACTATATCACATCTCTGCAGTTTCAAAAACTTATAAGTTCAGTATACATAAAAAGGAACAGGCACAAAAAAATCATGTCCAAAGCTTTTGTCAACAGCTAATTTGTCAACAGCTAACTAGTACTGCTCCCTATCTAAACGCTCATATCTCTTTTGTCCTATGCCCAAAAGGATCGACGCATGGGAGTGGGAGTCTTGAGGCCATTTGTTTCAGATGGTATTGCTTCTAATATTGAATTGCAACTTTTTGGATGGCTTGGAAAAGGATAAAAATAATATTAGTCGTGATAAAGATATATACCACAAAAACTTATTCCTTCAAGCCGAATTCAAAAAACTCGCAAATCATAATCACACACCGAGAACCAAGACTTCTAGTGCATCATTAAGCTGTAAATTTTCATTATTTTCCCCTTTAATGAGTATTTGGGATTAAAGAAATGCATGTTTCATATACAAAACTGATGATGCTCATCTATAAATTACCATCGTCAAAGAAACATATGACAATTCAAAGCAAAAGTTGATATATAATAATCAAGAGTGAAAAACTATAAGCAATTTCACAGTAATTAAGGAAATCATATATCTGGTGGCATGTAGCAAATGCTTAAAATTGTATACTACTGAGTGATACAAAAATCTCCATACCCGTTGAGACCGATTGAATACAAATGGGGTTTTATAAAATATCGTCCCATCTCCATCCTTTGCTTGATTATATTCACAACGATCCTGAAACAAATAGAATAATTAAAAGGCTATATCAGCTGCACTAAAATAGAAAGTGTTATTTTCCTATAATTACTCCATCTTTGACCACATATAAATGAAAATCCTTCGACCACAAGTTCATTGGTAGGGATAGGAAACTCACTTACTCTCACAAATTGATCATCCCCATGTAATAATTTATGTATATAACCAGTCAAACGAAATATATAAGAACATGTTTTTTCCTTGAAGTTCCAAGCAATTAAAGCATATCAATCGAACCACCATTCACCATAAAAGCTTAATACCTCAAACATAAATGTGGATCTGTATATATTAATGTTTGTAGAGCTGAAAGCAAGTAAATGATAAGACGCTCACCTAACCTCCACCTCCACTCAAAACAATCAGGAAGATATTTACTTCAAGCGGGAGTAAGAAGGAACCTGCATTAAATTACATCACAAATTCAGATTGTAAAACTCAAAAGTGATTAAATTTAGGATGCAAAACCAAAAGCCGATAAATGTGCAGTAAAAAAAGTCTTATGGCGGTTAGCCGAATCAATTTCAACAAGATGAAATACCTGGCAAAACTTCAAAAACACATGCCGTTTCCGCGATATAAACAAGCACGACTACCTAAAACTTAGATGTTAACCAAATCAGAAGCAGAGGACTTTCAACAAACACTTAATAGGCAATATTTCTGATAAAAAAAATCCAACAAGCACTTAATAGGCAATATTAAACAAACGCTTGACAGGCGAAACACGAAACGAGAGAATTTACATAAACACGTGAACAAGATAACGAAACTAACACTTAATCGAGAAGCGGAGATCATAACAGCAAACAAAATAGAAGATTGAATAACGTCCACGATAAAGTCACCACCCCGTGTGGTGGTGCAATGACAGCGAAGGAGGCAGTCCGACGACGGTGAAGTAGGTGAACAGCGGCGAAAAGGTGGTGCAACAACGGTGAATGTGAACGGCAGCGAAAGAGGTGGTGCAACGACGGTGAATGTGAATGGCGGCGAAAGAGGTGGTGCAATGTCAATGAAGGTGAACGGCGGCGAACGTGGCGGTGCAACGGTGGCGTTGAGAATTTGGGGAAGATTCAATTTTAGGGCAAGAACCGGGAGCTTAATTCTAAAGTGACGTTTAAAATGGGGGAGTTTAATTTTTTTAACTATATATATTTAGATTGTAACCGGAAATGTTAATGAAGAAAATCTTTTTTAAATCTCTTACTTTAGTAGAATTATATTATATGTATGAAAATTAATATTTTTTATAAAATCAACTAGTTATACATACACTTAATTTTGTATATGTACGTTTGGAAAAACTAGACCGGTAAAAGCATGAGAACATGGTTCAAGTTTTTGCAATTAGCGACACAGTTAGCTATGCGTTTATGACGTCGCAAAATTTAGCGACTTGAATACCGACATGTTTCCTCGTGTTGCAAAGTAGCGACACATTTTACGTCATTTTCTAAGACGTCGCGCAATCTGCGTCTTCGTTAGCGACATGGTCTAAAATGTCACAACAATAGCGACGTTATTCGTGTCACAAATTGCGACATTATAATCTAGAAACATATTGTGACATATAAGGCGATATCGTTTGCGACATGACAACATAGACATTGCTAAAAGTGTCATTATTCATGTCGGAACTTTGCGACTCCACATAATGAGTCGCTAAAAATGTCGCTAAAGAGCTATTTTCTTGTAGTGATAAACACACGTCTTTCGTACTCTTCCACGGGTAACTTTCATCCCACATCATATGAACTTCTACATATTATTCTTGATTTCTTTCTAATATTTACTTCAAATCAATGGAGATGCTAGAGCAGCTTTCCGTGACGATTATTGCATTTTTTATTTTCTTTATGCTAATTACTTAGATCAGTGTTTCTACTAATCATAAAAAGATTAAGGTAGTTAGAAAATAAAAAAGTTTGAAGAAAGTTAGTTTTGCTCCTGAGCATGAGGAATTTGTTTTCAATAAAGTTGTCGCTGAGCCAACAGAAACGAAGAAAGTCGTTATTGAAGCAAAAGAAGAAGATAAATATGTGTCCGTTCACCAGAAACCGAGTAAAATGATTGAGGAAGAAACTGTAGCTTATGATATAAAACTGATACGTGACGATGCTATTATTGAAAGACGCAAATGAGGAAATAGGATTGATCTCAGATGAAGATGATGATGCTTGGGAAGGGGTTGACAAGAGTAATTATCTTATATACTAAAGAGCAGGAACGTGCTCTTCACACAAAAAGTTTAAGTGAATTCGTGTCTATCACTTATTGGTTATTGAACACGTGGCTGTACATGAATGGAAATACAATAAATGCAGCTGACAAAAATACTATCTTAAAGCTCCCTAATATTACACGTTTTATATTGCATTAAATGAGCCTTAGAATAGTTGGGTTAAAATCTGCAACATTGACTTCTCCCACTAATCTTCACATATCAAATCTGAAGCTAGAAACTTCTGGTTTCTACTAAAGACTAAAAGGCGGTGTGTCCGACACGAATTACTACTTATGCCCATCGGGTATATCCGAACCTCTTTCTGAGTCGCCCTTTATCCTTCTCTATCACCACCCCTCACAATCACTGATCCGGTATGGATCCGATTGATCAATCACATGCTTTCTTGGTCTTTACCCGATCCGGTCTTATGAACAGTAGTACCTGCTCTCCATGTCATGCTTATTGCTGTCTCACCTTCCGCCGTATTGCATGACCGACACATGTCTTATCTGATTCTTATACTTTTATTTTAGGGTTTATGTGTTGTTTCTTGCTTTTTTCTATCGCTTGCATTCAAACGTGTCGTTCTTAGGTCGGCATGTTTATTTGTTTTTTTTTTATTTTTCTTTTCGTTTGCTTCCGTTTGATGTGTTCATCCCTCTCTCTGCTAATTGATTGCTTCTATGCTTTAGAGATATTACTTCATTACTTATGATTATTATTTGGGAATTCATACTCCCTTTGCTTTACATATATTACTTCATTAGTTATGATTATTATTTGGGGATTCATGGTCCCTTGCACCAATAGTTTCTATTCAAGAGGAATTTTTAAACCTGTAACTCAGGATTCTTTGTTTTCATGCGTTACTGGAAATATTAGCTCCTTAGTTGCGATTATTATCTGGGTACTAATGGTATCTTACACCCATATTCTTTATACAATACGATTGTTTAAACCTATAACTCAGGATTGGTTGCTTTTATGGTTTGTTACAGATATTACTTCATTACTTAGGATTACTGTTTGGGGGTTAGTGCTACCTGCCACTCATATTCTGTATGCAACACAAATTTTTAAGGGTGTAAAAAATAGGGTCAGTGACAAACATTGCATATACTTCCTAGGGGTCTTACAAAAGGTTATCTCTGGGTTTAGTATTCCGTTTCGTCGTTTTACATTTGCTTTCTCTGCCTTTAAATATTTTTGCAACCATGCTTTTGTTTCGCGTTAACATTATTATATTTTTGTATCTCTTTGTAATCGTCGTTGCAGTTTTTAACGCCTTCAGTTTGTTTTATTTTACCTCATTTTGGGGGTTGCAAATTATCGTCTTACAAGATCTTTATCGCTAATCAGCGTCGTTTAAAAAATGTTATTAGTTGATGTTTTGTTCTATTCTATCGACCATCGGGTCGGTGGGTTTATTGTTATTTTGAAACATGGACAGACCAACAGACCAGCAGCTCAAAAATTCCTATCAACATTCCTACCATAACCAAACATCAAATGATTTTCCTGATACAAACGTGCCTGCCACATCTGCAAGGCAAAACCTTGCTAGACGAAGATTATTGAATACTCTTCCAAATACCTTAGCTTCTTTTGATAGTAGTCATACACCTGCTTCCACAACAGAGCTTGACCGTCTAAAAGGTTAATTACGCTTTCATATTAACTGTCACTATTTACTTATATATATCACCATATATGTTCTTCGTATGTGGTTTCATGACTCCTTTTATGCAGATACGTTGTTGCCACCAAAGACTGCTGACTGCTCACACTTTCAAAACCGCCGTTCAACAAACCATGTTCTACAACTTCAGGGTGCTAGCAGACAGGCTGTTTGCATTGAAACTGACGACGTCACGTCCGCTGAAAAGTATAGCCTGCCTGCTTCAGCAATAGGTACGTTCCAAACTTTCGAAACACTTACTTTCAGATTTGTTGATTTTAGTGCTTCGGTTTTCATTACCTGTTCTTTACAACAATTATTTACAATTGTTTTCTTGCACTTCCAGATTATGCAACCAGTACTCATGTTAACATTACTGACGCCACAGGCTCTTTGGGAACTATAAACGATGGTACATTTTTTGTATTCAGAATAAAACATTGATGCATACTTTATATCTTATCATGGATGTTCTCTGATGTTTATCTTACTCTGTGCGTCGATAGTTGCGGCCACACCTCTTTCTGGAGCCTCTGTCTCTGCAAGTGGACAAAAACACTCACGCATTCCCATTTCAGCTTCACACCTACATGATCAGCTCATCGAGCGACGCGTTCGCTGTCGAGCATCCATCGACAGTTCTAAAGAATACTTATATGATGCTGCGGGTCATTCTCAGATGCCATCCGCTGCTGTTAACAATCAAGGCAACGCTTAAACTCTTTTTAAGTTGTGTTATTTCATTTATTCACACCATTGTACTCTTATGCTGTCTTCGTTTATGCATCAGCAGCTATACATACTTTACGCGGTTCAATCTGTACGCAAGAACATGCTAACTCATTTACCGATGTCGGTAGTCAGCCTCGAGTTTTGTCACCACCCGATCATCTCATCGAACCTGTAGTACAAGGTATGTGGTCTTCTAATTTGTGGTGGTTTTCAACTTCTCATATTCAATTTAGATACATGGATCTGCCAACTTATTAGCTTCTTGGTTAACACTGTTACAATTTTTAATATGTCCCAGTAGATGTTGTCCAACCGTGTGATTTTTCGATACTCCCGCCTGCAAAAAGACCTGCGCCGCATGCTTTTCCAGTTTCCGCTGAACAGTCAGCCTAACAAAAATTTTAGGTAACATCCCACCTTCAAATCGAAACATGTTAGCCTTATACTGTAGGCAACATGAACATGTAAAATGGTTGTACTATGTACAGTAGCAGTCTCGGACAAACTATGTAACTCCTCCTTTCAAGAATGGTTTGCACACAACAAAATATATGTCCCGTATCGTTAACGTTTTGCTATTGTGTTTTCAGACATCTGATTCATGCATTGTTCACCGATCATAACAGCTTAGTGCTTATCTATATCTGATGCATACCAGCTGCTTAGCTACACCTATGCCATGAGATGATGGTTCTTCACTACATTTTATAGCTTGCGTAAATACCAAGTGTATTGGTAACAACTATTATGTAGAATTTTAAAATTGATGAAACATGACTGTATTTTATTACTGTCGTATGCGCCTGTAGTAGCCAAACATCCCGCCGCGAAGCGCGGGCTACAAACCTCGTTTACAAAAATTGTTTGGTATGGCGTCAGATTATTATGGTAAAAATGAAAATAGTTTTCGGATTCTAGAAAGTGATGTTCATAAAAAATTGTATGGAATTCATAAGGTTGCTACTGAAGGACCATGTCATGAATCTCAACCTATGATTTTAGGGACGTACTATATGGACGTACAATATAACCTTGCCCAATATAACCTTGCCCAAAAACAAATACGGAACCAAGTTATATGCATGTGTATATGCGCGTGTAGTCAGTCAATTAGATTGACATGGCCACGGATAAGACAATTGTTAGTAGGAGAATTGCTATATATAGCTGGGCCATACCACAAATCTATCTGACAACGGATCACATAGCACACATGGAGATGCATATCTACATGTCAAATGAGTTAGGCTGGACGCATTCGACTCGGTCAACATCGGTTGGCAACAAAAAATTCCTTCCGCAACCGATGTTCAAATCGGTTTCCTCGTCTGTGGTTGAAGGTTGTCACATCGGTCATCAAACCAAATTTGGCTATATCGAGTGACTTTGCGACCGATATTTTTAATGCTTCTATCCTCTTTCTTTTTGACCGTTTGTGATAAAATGAAAACAAATTTTAAAAAACGACCTTTTTGTCATTAAAAAAAAATCCTTGGGTCGTCGACTGGGGCATCCGGGTTGTCTCAGGTCGCTGGAGAGAGAAAGCTGACGTGGCGCTGGATGACCCAGGTTGTCCCAGGTCGCGACTGGGACTAGCCTTAGGTGTATCATATCAAGTTGAATAATATCATTTGGCTCGAGCGGAGACCTTTAAAAGGGCAAGGTTATATTGACGGTGCCTAATATTTTAGTTTAACCCCCCCTAAAACTAGGGGTACTTTCTTGTCCCCTTGTCTTTTTTTTTTTTTTTTTTTATTATTTTTTTTAGTGTTTAGGTATATGTATAGTGTATTTATTTGTGTAGTGTTTTTATAAATTATATGTATAATGTTGTTAATTGTGTAGTGTTTTTATATGGTATTTATTTTACGTTACTTTTTATAAACTTTTTTTATAAATATTTTATAAACTTTTAGTGTTTTTATATGTAGAGTATTTATTTGTGTATTGTTTCCATTTAATTAAATAATAACAATAAAACATTTTATAAACTTTTTTTACGTTACTTTTTATAAACTTTTTTTATAAACTTTTTCTATAAAAATTTATTATAAACTTTTTTTATAAACTTTTTTTTATGTTACTTTTTATAAAAAAAGTTTATAAAAAAAGTTTATAAAAAGTTTATAAAAAAGTTTATAAAAAAAGTTTATAAAAAAGTTTATAAAAAAAAGTTTATAAAAAAAGTTTATAAAAAGTAACGTAAAAAAAGTTTATAAAATGTTTTATTGTTATTGTTTAATTAAATGGAAACAATACACAAATAAATACTCTACATATAAAAACACTACACAAATAAATACACTATATACATATAAAAACACTACACAAATAATATATAATCACAAATAAATACACTATACATATAAAAACACTATACAAATTAAATATACCACACAAAATAAACTATACATAATTAAATAAAATAAAAAACAAAAAAAAGAAAAAGACAAAGGGGACAAAGGGGACCCATGTGAAAGAGAGAGGACAAAGGGGACCATGCCTAAGGGTAGCCCGTCCATATATTACGTCCCTTGTTTTTTAATTCATGAGATACACTATTGGAACCCTCCCTATCATGTCAAATCATAGGGAATATTCTCTTTGTCCCTCCACTTTTTTCAGTATAACACAGTTTTTGTCAGTTTCTGTTCCGTATTTCTGACAGTTTTAAGCGTTTGGCTTATTAAACTTTATATTTACTGTTCCGCATTTTCAGATTTATAGCTTTTTGATATAAACAAAATTATAAAAATAAAAAAAAAATAAAAAAAAATAAAAATAAAATAAAAAAACTAGGGGGCGGGGTCCTAATAAAAAACTAGGTACCGTCCTAATAACCCATCCCTTAATTCATTTTTTTACATTAAAATATGAACAGGACTTAAATTTTTGCAAGGGTTGCGTGGCAAAAGCTTAGGAATATGGATCCAGAAGTGGCTATGGAGAAGTATATAAGTATATAACGCTTCTTTCGGAGAAAGTTCCTAGATGGTCACAAGGATAAATATACTCTAGGTAGGGATCTAATGCAAAGTAGGTAAAATTAAAAAGTGCAGAAAGTCATTCTATTTCATAATGCCTCTCTCATAAATGCCTCACCCATGGTTCATTACCCACCAATAATATCATTCCACCTCATTCATAGCTCACCAAACTTTTTAATGGCAACAATGATCTCATGCCTCACCTAATTTTATTTTTTTATTTTTTATATTCATAACTATATTAAACAATTTAATAAAAACATAATATATATATATATATATATATATATATATATATATATATATATATGAGGATCACGTGTGGATATTTTTTTTAGTGCGGACGTGCGGATGTACGTCGTCCGTTGATCTTTTTTCATTTAGCGGCTGAGATTTGATCAAATTCATCCCTTATTTCTCTCCGTGTCTTTTTATTTTTATTAGAATATTATATTTTCTTATTTTTCTCAACTTTTTTTATTTAATTTTTTTATCGAATGGAATTACCTAATCAGTATTCTCGTATCGGTCCTGATCTATCAAAAACGCTGTTGAATGTATTTTTATGATAGTTATTCTGATATTAAGGTTGTTATTATGATTTTGAGGATAGTTACTCTGATATTACTATTGTTATTCTGAGTATTAGGACATTTACACTTTGATGTTTCTATCGTTAGTATGATAGTTATTCTGATATTAAGTTTGTTATTCTGATATGAGGATAGTTATTCTGATATTAAGTTTGTTATTCTGATATGAGGATAGTTATTCTGATATTAAGGTTATTTTTATATGGATAGTTATTCTGATATCAATATCCTTAATATGACAGTTATTCTGATATTAATTTTTTTATTCTGATATGTGTATAGTTATTCTGATATTAATAACGTTAATATGATAGTTATTCTGATATTAAAACTGGTAATTTAATATATTGATAGTTATTCTGATATTTAATTTTTTTTTTCTTATTATGCGTTTTGAAACTGGTCTTATTATATAAGGGTAGTTATTCTGATATCAATAACCTTAATGTCATATAAGGATAGTTATTCTGATATTTAATCTTTTTTGTTATTATCCGTTTTAAACTTGGTCGTATTATATATGGATAGTTATTCTGATATCAATAACCTTAATATGATAGTTATTCTGATATTAAAACTGGTAATATCATATAATGATAGTTATTTTGATATTAAATCTGGTAATATCATATAAGGATAGTTATTATGATATTTAATCTTTTTTTCTTATTATCTGTTTTAAAACTGGTCGTATTTATATAAGGATAGTTATTCTGATATTAAAATTTGTAATATCATATAAAGGTAGTTATTGTGATATTAATCTTTTTTGTTATTGTCATATAAGGATTTTTTATTCTGATTTTATCAATGATAATATGATAGTTATTCTGATATTAAAACTGGTAATATCATATAAGGATAGTTAATGTGATATTAAAACTGTTACTATCATTCAAGTTTAGTTATTGTGTTCAATTGTAATTATTCTGATAGTTTGTTTTCAAATCAATCAGGCTCAATCACCTTTTACTTCTAAACATACAATTTCAAACGCAATTTAACCTCCAACTACTTCTAAACACACAATTTCAAACACAAAATTATTATGGCTTGTCGTCTCCCCCATTCCGTTGAAGATATGCAAATGTATGTTAAAAAACAATGCGAAGAAGACGATGTGGCTCGAAAAAATGCTATTATAGACGTTATCAATTTGTTTGAGCAGGCAAGGGCAGAGAAGGAACGTATGAGAGAAGACTACACGATTTTCATTGACATTATGCTTGAACAAAAAGCCGTGATCTACACGTTTTTGATGGATGAAGCCCACAAAGATGACAATATTGCTGACTATATTTCATTAATGTCTTAATATCAGAGTGTTTCTGCTAGACGAGGAAGATTTTGCTCGCATCGAGGAATTTTCCGGTTATCGGTCTCCTTTTGTATGATTTTTCATGCGGGGAGCATTCAGATTAGGATTTATCATTTATGTATTTCGTATTGTTAATATTGTTTAATTAGTAGTAACAGCAGCAGTAATATTTGTTGCAGCAGCAGTAATGTTTGTTTCTGCAGAAACACTTGTTTTCTAAGATAGTTATTCTGATATTTAAAATTAGAATATTATTTTAATAATACATTTGTTCAAGTTTATTTTATTTGTGATGTTAATAACTTTAATATGATAGTTATTGGAGTAAACTCCAAAATACATCTCTGTGGTTTACCCCGTTTTGCACTATACATCCCTCTCGCAAAAATTTCAACAGATACATCACTCCGTTAGTAAAAGTTAACCTATATACATCCCTCAGTTAAAATAAGGACTAACGGTGCAAATTATTTCTCCGTTATCTCTTAACGAGATAGATAATGTTTACACCGTTAGTCCTCTGGGTTAACGGTACTTGCACCGTTAGTCCTCTGGGTTAACGGTACTTGCACCGTTAGTCATTTTTTACGTTTTCTTAAGTTTTCGCCTGTTTTTTTTTTGTTTTTGCCCGTTTTTTTCGTTTTC
Organism: Chrysanthemum makinoi; assembly: GCA_910596185.1. Classification (NCBI taxonomy): domain Eukaryota; kingdom Viridiplantae; phylum Streptophyta; class Magnoliopsida; order Asterales; family Asteraceae; genus Chrysanthemum; species Chrysanthemum makinoi. The sequence goes on along the minus strand of OU343220.1, from coordinate 241,260,325 downwards.
GTCCGTTTTTTTACGTTTTCGCCGCTTTTTTTTATATGTTTTCGCCCGTCTTTTACGTTTTCGTATGTTTTTTTTTCGTTTTCGTCTTTTTTTACGTCTTCGTCTGTTTTTTTTAACGTTTTCGTTCGTTATTTTGAATTTTCAGGTTAAAATCTTGCGAGTCTTGATGTAAAACATCATTCCAGACATTTTTCGTGTTTTACACTTTTGATGATTCTGACCAGAAATGGGTCAAAATCGTTATTTAAAATCGATACAGAAACAATTTTATCCATTTTTATACGTTTTTATCCATTTCATACATTTTTATCCGTTTTCATACATATTATATGTATAAAAATGAATGAAAACAGATAAAAGCATAAGAAAAAAGGACGAAAACGTAGAATAATAGACAAAAACCAATAAAAGTGTATGAAAATGGATAAAAACTTATGAAAACGTGAAAAAAGGACGAAAACGTAAAAATACAGACGAAAACAAAAAAGCGAAAACATAAAAAAACAGACGAAAACGTAAAAAACAGAAGAAAACGTAAAAAAAACCGGCGAAAACGTTTAAAAACGAATTAAAAAATGGACGAAAACGTATAAAAAAGCGAAAACGTAAAAAAAAAGCGAAAACGTAAAAAAATGGCCGAAAAGGTAAAAAAACGGACGAAAACGTAGAAAAACGGGCGAAAACATAAAAAAAAAACAGACGAAAACGTAAAAAAAATGGAAAAGAACATAAAAAAAAGGAAGAAAACGTAAAAAAGGGCTAACGGTGCAAATACCGTTAACCCAGAGGATTAACTGTGTAAACATTATCTATCTCGTTAGGAGATAACGGAGAAATAATTTTCATTGTTAGTCCTTATTTTAACTGAGGGATGTATATAGGTTAACTTTTACTAACAAAGTGATGTATCTGTTGAAACTTTTGCGAGAAGGATGTATAGCGCGAAACGGGGTAAACCACATGGATATATTTTGGAGTTTACTCTAGTTATTGTGATATTAAAGCTTTGCAAAAAAGATATTCTGATATTAAAACTGTGTATATCATTCAAGTATAGTTATTGTTATAGGTAACAAAATAGTTGTTCAATGATAGTTATTGTGATATTAAAACTGTTAATATCATTCAATGATAGTTATTGTGATACTTAGCTAAACAGTTTTTCAAGGTAGTAGAAGCAGCAGTAGAAATAATTTCTGCAGCAGTATTAACTTGTTATAGCATGAGTAATATTTGTTTTTGCAGTAGCACTTTCTGAGATGCTATTAATATATCTTTCAAGGATAGTTATTTTGAGATGCTATTAATAAAATTTGTTGTTGCAGTAGCACTTTCAAGTATAGTTACTGTGATATTTTAAGTAAAGTTGAGTTTTCTATGTTTGTTTTTTTAGGTGTTTCAATGAGACAAAATTATGCAAGCAATGAGTTTGTTGAAGATGAAAATTTGTCAGCTGATGTTAATATTGAAAAGAATGAAAAAGTAAATTTACCAGATTTTTTTACATCAACATCAATGCTTATTAAACCTGTTGTTGTTAAAACTCTTGTACCAGTGGAAGGTACTTTGTTTGATAGCGTTGAAGAAGCTTATAATGCATACAAAGATTATGCTGCTGAAGCTGGTTTTATTGTTCGTAGAGGCCATCAAACTAACGATGGAGGTATTGTTATAAATAAGGAATTTCTTTGCAGTAAAGAAGGTACCAAGAAAGTTAAAGTTAATTAATTTGATAGTTTAAAAGATAATTGTGATGCTAAGGCTGTAAAGAGAATAAGATCAGAGTTTAGGACAGATTGCAAAGCTAAAATTTATGTTGTCAGATCTGGTGAAAAGTATAGGGTTAAAAGTTTTGTTGAAGAGCACTGATGCAGGTTTTACTGACCAGGTTTTACATTTATAGTAACTCGTCTACCTATGGCCTACCTAATGCACTAACGGGCAGTGTACCCTGTCGCATGTAGTGAGGGAATGGTAAGACCGAGGTCGTCCCAAGAACGGTTGATTCCTAACTGTATTAAATTAGTCAAATAGATAAGTTTTAATGTAAGGATTGATAATATTTAAAGTGTCATGTGATCAATTGGGTTGGTTCTCTGGTAAACAAGCTAATGGTAACGATAGTGATGCAATTCTTAAACCTAGTTCTTCCACAAGTGGCAACAGTCGATAAACTCCTTTGGTCAATTCGCCTACCCTATGGTTCTTAGAATCCTCACCAAGATTAACAGGTCACCCGGGATCATTCGACAATCTAATAGCAGTCATTAAGAGCTGGGGGTTTACTATTGCAATACATGGGTTCTAAATGTCACTAGATTCCTGTTTCAAGTGGGGTTAAAGTCGAGAGGACAACATTTGGTCAATTCGCCCTAACCTATCAGCAAAGATGCCACCACAGGAGAAATCAGGCGCACCGTCATAAGTCCTGTTGTTCCTGATCCCCTAAGCCAAGTCATTAAGTTCCGCTACATGCTAGATTTATAATAGTGAGTGCCCGGCCGTTAGGAACTTAGACACTCACCCCCTAATTCTTAAGTTCATTCAAACGGTAGGTGATCAGTTTGTCAAATCACACAAGTAGAAAGGGTCGTCAGTTGGTCATATCTTACCCTTCCCGTCTCAGTCCGCTCACCTAGGGTCAGTTGGTCATATCTCCTAGGCAATTGGCCTCTACCGCCATTCAAAATTACCGAAACAAGGGTAGCAACCAATAAACTATGCATGCATTCACTAGAAACAATTAATAACGCAAAAGCATTAATAATAAAAAGAACCTAAACTAGGCCAAGACCTAATTTCCACATCTCCATAATACCTAAGTGGGATGACAAATATAATTACCACATAAAACAATAAATAAACAAAGACATAACATCAAATAATTAATTGAGTAATAATAAATCAATAACCAATTAAATAGAACACAATAAGAATTAATTCGCTAACAATTATATTGATAATCAAGATTAAAATAAGTAATAATGAAACCAAAATAATATTATGAGTCAGAAAATAATTACATATCGTGTCAAAGATAATGCTATCGATCCCCTAGTTGAGCACCGGGGCAAACCTCGTAAGAGATTTGCCCCTAAAAGAACCTACGTGGCCTCCTGCTTCTCTTTTTCTTTCGGCGTACAGTAACCAAACGCACCCAATTGATGAATCTGAATGTGCACATGCACCATCAATTTATATTAAATTCATTTTCCATATAAACCTTCAACTTAAGAATATTTGCGCTTTGGCCCTTGTGGTTTATTTAATGAATAACACATAAAAATGTGTTATTATCTTGTATGATTTTGACCCTCCATCCTTCATCATAATATTTTCTTCAGTCCTTATAATGAATAAACTTAGTGCCAACTTGCTGCTTTTAATCCCCGGACCTCGAAACTTTGTGCCCAAGTAATTAGTTACGGCGTAACTAAAAATCCTTCGTCGTCACATACTTATCCGATCCGAAATAATCTCTACGGCGTAACTAATTCCATGTTACGCCGTAACCTTCATAAAAATAATTACGACGTAACCCTATTAAATGGTTACGCCGTATCCTTCAAAGCTCATATTTACGCCGTAACATATTAAGCAGTTACGGCGTAAACTTCACAAATAATTAACAGGCCTTCGTTGTATTAGTTACGACCTAGTCAAAAGTACCCTTTACGCCGTAACTTATCTTCAAAGTATATTTCTTGGCCTTTTTATCACATCTTTTCTGCTCCAGCGCCTCATTTATCCTGAAATGCAAATATGAACGAATATAGACCAATTAAGTACCATATTAATATGAATGAGGCCATAAACACGGGAATTTGATATATAAAAGATCAGGCTAATTTGATGTTATCAAATATCCCCCCACTTGAATCCTACTTGTCCTCAAGTAGACCCTTTAAATAATTCTTAAAAAGATATCTCCCAGGATTAATTGGAAAATATGAGTCTAAAAATCACCTAAGCTAGAAAATTCCAAACCGAGCACCTCACGAAAAGGGAATTGAAATCACACACTCTCTCTCATAATTCACGTGTTTATTTTTGGGTGATCACTCAATTGCTCAGTCATGGCGAGTATTCTATCTTAGGCTTGGCAAAGATACTAATCTCTACCACTAGAGTCTATAGATGCAGCTATTCTAAAAGGCAATGGGTTGACACAACATAGGCTTATGGGTTATGTTGTCATTTCTAACGAGCTACGGCGAAGGGGACAAAATCTATGATACATGACCAAATCCATGGCCAAGACACCAATGATTGCTCGCTTCCTCACCTAAACTAAATTCATGACTAAGGGTAGGATAAGACATGGGAACACATTTAATGGGTGTAAACAAAAAGACACGAAACAAATAGATTTCTAAGTTCATAGTCGCCCCACCACTAGTCGCATTCAATCCCATAGCAAAAATCGAGGGTCAAGAGTCAAGGGGCCTTCAATACACGAGTCAATGCATATAAAATGTAGCGTAGTGCCTCATAATCTCCATAAACTTAGGCAAATAAGATGCATTAACTCGGCCTTCATCATCAATGAAAAAAAAGTACGTGCTATAAAAAATTTTAAAATTTGGGTACTTTTAGCACATAATTCGACCAAAATCAACCATTTCTATCTCTCATCCCCCCACTTGAAATGTACAATGCCCCCATTGTACGAATATTGATTAAAATTTGAAAGGCGAGATAGAAATGTACGGGTTTCTAATTTTATCCGTAAGACAAAACGGATTTGTAAACATGTGCGCCTAATTGAAACAAGGCGAGAACACTTATCACAATACGACACATAGGCTGATTTATATTACAATCAGCTAATAAACAAACTCTTGCTTGCATTCTTTTTTTCTTTCTTTCTTTTTTTTTTTTTTTTTGATGCAAGACAAGGTATACATGAACAAAAATAAAGAAAAATACGAACATATAAAGCATCCCCCCACTTGAGATCAACTATCATCTAAACCCGATCTTCTTCCACAACCCTTTATTCAAAACCCGCGACTTTCACTAGTGGAACCAAAATTAACCAACAGCGCCCGGACTATGGACATAAGGAAACTACAGGGTAGGCTAGGCGATAGGTGTAACGAAACATATATTGGGTGAACAAAATGAAAGGAAAGGCTCTGAAAGGTGTATCTAGGGGTATCTTGCACTAATGGTGAGTGCAAACAAAAAGGGTTTAACAGGGGATTGACTAATCGATGAGAAAAGTCAATATACACAATACATATATGGGCTATTTGGGTTTAAATCCTAGCTACACTGATCACACCAAGTTACCTTAGTGTAATGCTCATGATAATGGTCTCGAAAAGATATGCAAGGCCAAGTTCTAAAGTCTACTACAGCCACCGGCACACTCATTTTTATGGAATTATGTATAAGGGGAAAACGGAAAGGCTTATCCTCACACAATGAAAATATAGGGTAGGTGTGCTCAGTTTAGATTAATCCAGTTAAGTAATGAAAAACATGTCAAAATTTTACTAATGAAACACTTTTCATCAAAAACTAGAAAAATAAAGGCAAGAAAAATCAAGTGGGTGTCTATGTCTAATCCCTTCCCCCCACTTGGGTCATACTTAAGCATATAAATGAAAAATAAGAAGGGTTAGAATTGAAACGGAAAACTCCCCTGGATTTGCTCGGTATGAATAATAATGCACGCACAAAAACATGCTCCAATTGTGCCTCCACGAGCAACATCCATCTTCACATCAACACTCCTTGCAAACACAATAGCACTCAACTAGGACGGATAAAAAGTGTTCCCTTGCAGCCAATCATAGCTCCATAATCCTTCAATCTGAATTCTTTGCAAGAAAAACTAATACCAAAAAGCATAATTCCGGATAAAAAGCAAAAATAGCACGAAATGTAAAAACAAAATAAATCCTAACTCACTTTCGTAGGAATCAAGGTTGCATTTAGCGCATGCAACAAGCCTTTTAAACCCCTCGGTGTCCCAAGTGGACGAGTGAAGTCTCGTGAGGGTTTACAGGGAACACACCGACAAAGTTCATTTACTTACTAATACAAGGTTATGAAAATGTTTTGAAACTGTTTTTATTAAAAAACTTCATATCAGAGGATAGTTACGGCGTAACTGGATCGGCCCAGTTACGGCGTAGGTGAGTTAACTTAATAAAATGTTTACCAGGAAGGGATTACGGCGTAACTGGATCGGCCTAGTTACGGCGTAATAAGAAAGCCCGAGAAAGAAAATACCTGGAACAAGGGAGTTACGGCGTAACTAGATCGGCCTAGTTACGCCGTAGTTATGATGAAGTGGGCAGATGGCCTTACTGATTGCCAATTACGGCGTAAATGGATCGGCCCATTACGCCGTAATTAATCACTGATGTTGTAGTGCCCAAAATGTCAACTTCTTCCTACGTGATCAAGAGGAGTTATTGGAACTCCTATCATCTATCCTTGGTCTTTATACCTGCAAACAGATAACAAAACATACCAAACCCAAAACAAAATCTAAAAACCACAAAAATATCCAAAAAGGTTCATGAAATAAAATCAAAAACTAAATCTAAGATAAGGACGGGTAGTCTCCCGAAGGAGCACTTTTCTTTAACTCCCTTGAGTCTTTAAGTTAGACTCCTGTAACAGCCATCAATCGAACGTCTCCAATAATGTCCATCGCTCTCCTAATCTCGGTTTATGATCGCGTCGAGATTCCCTTCACTTGTTCTTCCTGCTTAACCTGCACACTATCACAACCTCGTGCATTAAATGTGTAAAAATAATAAACATGAGCAACAAGTGAGATATAACACATAATTCATAATTATAAGATGAATCATACTTGGTTATGGCGTAAGTCCAATTACTAACTACGCCGTAACTTCAGTCTGAAAGAAACCTGATATATAATAAGAATAGATTACGCCGTAACCATGGCCAAGGTTAAGCCGTAATCTCAAGACAGAAGACATAATTGTAGAATAATATTAATCAAACAGCCAAAAATACGAAGACCGTTCCCCGGAAGCGGCGTCAAAAACTTGGCACAGGTTTTACTGACCAGGTTTTACATTTATAGTAACTCGTCTACCTATGGCCTACCTAATGCACTAACGGGCAGTGTACCCGGTCGCATGTAGTGAGGGAATGGTAAGACCGAGGTCGTCCCAAGAACGGTTGATTCCTAACTGTCTAATTAATTAAATTAGTCAAATAGATTAGTTTTAATGTAAGGATTGATAATATTTAAAGTGCCATGTGATCAATTGGGTTGGTTCTCTGGTAAACAAGCTAATGGTAACGATAGTGATGCAATTCTTAAACCTAGTTCTTCCACAAGTGGCAACAGTCGATAGACTCCTTTGGTCAATTCGCCTACCCTATGGTTCTTAGAATCCTCACCAAGATGAACAGGTCACCCGGGATCATTCGGCAATCTAATAGCAGATCATTAAGAATTTGGGGTTTACTATCGCAATACATGGGTTCTAAATGTCACTAGATTTCTGTTTCAAGTGGGGTTAAAGTCGAGAGGACAACATTTGGTCAATTAGCCCTAACCTATCAGCAAAGATGCCACCACAGGAGAAATCAGGCGCACCGTCATAAGTCCTGTTAAGCCAAGTCATTAAGTTCCGCTACATGCTAGATTTATAATAGTGAGTGCCCGGCCGTTAGGAACTTAGACACTCACCCCCTAATTCTTAAGTTCATCCAAACGGTAGGTGATTAGTTGGTCAAATCGCACAAGTAGAAAGGGTCTTCAGTTGGTCATATCTTACCCTTCCCGTCTCAGTCCGCTCACCTAGGGTCAGTTGGTCATATCTCCTAGGCAATTGGCCTATACCGCCATTCAAAACTACCGAAACAAGGGTAGCTACCAATAAACTATGCATGCATACACTAGAAACAATTAATAACGCAAAAGCATTAATAATAAAAAGAATCTAAACTAGGCCAAAACCTAATTTCCACATCTCCATAATACCTAATTGGGATGACAAATATAATTACCACATAAAACAATAAATAAACAAAGACACAACATCAAATAATTAATTGACTAATAATAAATTAATAACCAATTAAATAGAACACAATAATAATTAATTCGCCAACAATTATATTGATAATCAAGATTAAAATAAATAATAATGAAACCAAAATAATATTATGAGTCAGAAAATAATTACATATCGTGCCAAAGATAATGCTATCGATCCCCTAGTTGAGCACCGGGGCAAACCCCGGAAAGGATTTGCCCCTAAAAGAACCTACGTGGCCTCCTGCTTCTCTTTTTCTTTCGGCGTACAGTAACCAAACGCACCAACAATTGATGAATCTGAATGTGCACATGCACCATCAATTTATATTAAATTCATTTTCCATATAAACCTCCAACTTAAGAATATTTGCGCTTTGGCCCTTGTGGTTTATTTAATGAATAACGCATAAAAATGTGTTATTATCTTGCATGCTTTTGACCCTCCATCCTTCATCATAATATTTTTTTCAGTCCTTATAATGAATAAACTTAGTGCCAACTTGCTGCTTTTAATCCCTGGACCTCGAATCTTTGTGCCCAAGTAATTATTTACGGCGTAACTAATCGAAAGAGTTACGCCGTAATCCTTCGTCGTCACATACTTATCCGATCCGAAATAATCTCTACGGCGTAACTAATTCCATGTTACGCCGTAACCTTCATAAAACTAATTACGACGTAACCCTATTAAATGGTTACGCCGTATCCTTCAAAGCTCATATTTACGCTGTAACATATTAAGCAGTTACGGCGTAACCTTCACAAATAATTAACAGGCCTTCGTTGTATTAGTTACGACGTAGTCAAAAGTACCCTTTACGCCGTAACTTATCTTCAAAGTATATTTCTTGGCCTTTTATCACATCTTTTCTGCTCCAGCGCCTCATTTATCCTGAAATGCAAATATGAACGAATATAGACCAATTAAGTACCATATTAATATGAATGAGGCCATAAACACGGGAATTTGATATATAAAAGATCAGGCTAATTTGATGTTATCAAGCACAATCATGGTTTTTTTACTGCTGAGGATAGACATTTGCAAAAGTCTCATAGGTCTATGAGTTTGGCGCATCAGTATTTTGCTATTAAGGCTTCGAACTTAAACATCGGTCCTTGTATGTCATTTAATTTTATTGCAGAGCTTTTGGGAGGATATGAAAATGTTGGTGCCACTAAGATTGATTTTAAGAATATGAGTCGTGACATTTACAGCTATATTGGTAAATATGATGCTCAAATGATTATTGACAAGTTTAGTATTTTGAAAGAAAGAGATGAAAATTTTACGTTCGAGTTTAAGACTAACACTGATGGTCAGTTAAGTTGTTTGTTTTGGTCTGATGATACAAGTAAAAGGAATTATAAAGCTTTTGGTGATGTTCTTTCTTTTGATGCTACATACAAAACCAATATGTAAGTTTTATTTTTCTTTTATTTATTTATTTATTTATTTTTTTTATTTTTATGTATTACATAAATTTTTATATTTTAATTTTTTTAGGTACAATATGGTTTTTGTGCCTTTTACCGGGTGTTGATAATCATAAAAAATGTGTAATTTTTGCTTGTGGTTTAATTTTGAAAGAAGATGTTGTTTCATATAAGTGGCTACTGCAAGATTTTCTTAACACCCATATTAAGGAGCCGTACCTTGTTTTAACAGATCAAGATCCTTCAATGTTAATAGCTATACCAGATATGTTTAAAACTGCTAAACACCGGCTTTGTATGTGGCATATAATGAATAAACTTCCTACAAAGGTATTTATATATATAATTTTATTATTATTATTATTATTATTATTATTATTATTATTATTATTATTATTATTATTATTATTATTATTATTATTATTATTATTATTATTATTATTATTATTATTTATATAGATCGGTTCTACTATTTGTGATGAAGGAGGATTCAAGAAACGTCTATGTTCTCTTGTATGGAGGGAAAGCGATGAACCTGTTGAATTTGTTCAAAAATGGGAAGCTTTATTGGATGAATTTGATTTAGATAAGCATAAATGGTTGAATGATATGTTTAACATAAAAGAACGTTGGATCCTTGCTTATTTTAGAGATATCCCAATGAGTGGTTTGATGAAAACTACTTCAAGATCTGAAAGTGAAAACTATTTTTTTGGTCATAATTCTAATTGAAGTTCTACTCTAGTTCATTTTCTTTTTCGTTATGAAAGTGCTTTAGATCAACAAAGGAATAATCAACGTGTTCTTGATAATAATTCAAGAATTAATAGACCTTCATTGAAAACCAATCATTTAGTTGAACAACATGCTGCAGAATTTTATACTCTTGAAGCATTCTATGTGGTTCAGGCTGAGATTGTTGCTTCTATTCAGAGTTGTACTGGGTCTATGAAAAACTTGGGTTATGTAAAAGACATTGATAAAGAGTGGTTTGGAGAGTTTAAGGTATTGGCTTTTTAAATAAATAAGTATGATCAAGAAAATGTTTTTTAAATTCATTATAAATTGTAGTTAATTTTTTCATTTACTTTTTTCAGGTTGAGTATGATGAAGAAACTCGTTCAGTTAACTGTTCTTGTCTACATTTTGAAAGACGTGGTCTGTTATGTCGTCATGCTTTTTATACTCTTAGAGGATATGGCATTAACAAGATTTCCAAAACAATATCTTTTAAGACGTTGGAAAAAAGAAGTTGTTGTTTTACCTCTTCTTGGATCTTCTTTTAAAGCAAATGGATCTTCAGGTAGTTGTATTTCTAAAATTTATTCTAAAGTGAATGCGATACTCAATCATTGCGGATATGATGAAGAAAAACTAGGTATATTTTTTGAAAAATTGAGCATTTATGAATCTGGATTGGAATCTTCAACTGTTGCACAGTCTTCAGGAAATAAAGAGGATAGTATATCATCTATAATATTACTAACAATTATAAGAATGTAAATTGTATGTTTACGTTAAATAACATTTATAACAAAATTAATTTTATATTTATTTTTATTTTTTTTAAAGCAGAAACGAAATTTGACATTTAATTTTTTTAATATTTGCGTCTAGAGCAATAATTTTCTCTTACATTTTTTTGTGTCTCAAGGTTATGATCTTTTGTCTATGAAAAACAACGACTTAAATATTTGCACTGGAAATTTGTGTATAATATTGTGTTAATATCACAGTGATTTTGCAATATTTATTTTAATAAATATGTTTAATTTAGAAATTTATTTTTAAATATTTACTATATAAATAATTTTGATGTACTGTGATATTAAATTTAATATTTCAGTAACTTAATATCACACTGACATACATGTCAGATATTAATTAATAATTATAGTCATGAAAATTACTTCCTCGAGACTCAAAATATCACTTTATGTCAATGTTTTACATTTAATTTTAATATAATTTTTCATTAATATTCCTTTTTTTTTATTCATGTTGTTTTAAATATTTTTTGTTTATATTTAATTTACTAAATAATTTTAATTTAGTTTATTGTCTAAATATATGATATTGTCTTAATATCAGAGTTAGTTGTCTTAATATATGATATTGTCTTAATATCAGAGTTAGCTTTTTAATATGTGATATTGTCTTAATATCATAAAATATTAATCTTCATGTTCTATTTAAAACCAAAATCGAAGAAAATTTTATATTTAAAAAATAGATATCACACTAGATAAAAAAATATTAAATTAACAATATTCTTAATATATTATTAGAAAACGTTAATTCGAGTAAATTTTATTCAACATGATTAATGTTATTATTTTATTAAATATCATAATAATTTTCAGTTTAATTATTACAGTATTAAAAAAAAAAAAAAGATATCACACTAGATAATTTTTTTATAAATACATAGCCGATGGTTACGCTATATAATCAATATTACAAAGTTATATATTACATGATTTCTTTTGAATAACAATATACCAAATTTAGCTTTTTACTCTTATATGCAATCTAGTGTCCTTGTCTTCCTTTGTTATCAAACTTTAGTGACGGACCAATAAGATCTCAACGTTGCAAACGACTTGTTACTTCAGAAACACCTTATATGTTGAGTAGATCATGTTAGATGAGAAATGTCGATAACGTCACAAAATTTCTTCAGAAATGCTTAATATATTATTCATGCTCATTCTGATGAGCATGGCGAAACATAGGTAGGCAAAATGATTAAACTTTCGTCACGCACCAAGGCCATCTTCATCAAGTGTCCCCAACTTTTTGTATTGAAGTTGGGGGTTCTGCTACATGACGGCTATCATCGATATCTTCATTCAGAAGAGAATCAGTAATGATTTTTCTGAATGATATCATGCAATTCCTTTACCGCATGTAGTTTTAGTACGTCTTGCGTGACTAGTGTTAAAATACATACAATAGACGAAAAAGAGAATTTCAAATGAAGTTATACAACTTTGAAATACCCCTTTCTCATCTATATAACTTTCGGTAAAATATCTAAGTTTCTTATCAAATAAAAAACCATAGCATATCCTCCAGGATCATGAATTACAAATTGGATTTTTTTTTTAATTCAAATACATAATTTTCAGTAATAACACCTTTTGTTTTTATTTTTATTTGTGGTGAACTAACTTTGTGACGGAAGTTTAGAATACATATGGTTGTAATGTTAGGTTTTTATAACAAGTGTAAATTACTTTTTTGATGTGATTGATGGTTTGCATCTCGAGGATAAATAATATATTAATATCATTGAAAGAATGTAAACATAGAATTTACATTTGAAACAATTATAACAATTATAATAATATTAATAACAATTATAAGAATGTAAATTGTATCTTTATATTAAATAACAATTATAATAATATTATTAACAATTTTAAGAATGTAAATTGTATATTTACGTTAAATAAAAATTATAAAAAATTAATCATATAGTTATTTTTTTTAAATTAGAACGAAGTTTGACAATTAATTCTTTTAATCTTCGCGTATAGAGCAATAATTTTTCTCTGACACTTTTTGTGCCTCGATGAAATGATGTTTTGTCAAATCACTATGATATACAACAATTTAAATATTGCGCTGGTAATTTATAATAATATTGTCTTAATATCACAGTGATTTTTGGAATATTTATTTTAATAAATCTGTTTAATTTAGAAATTTATTTTTAAATATTTCACTATATAAATAATTTTGATGTACTGTGATATTAAATTGAATATCTCCGTAACTTAATATCACACTAATTTTATTTAGTACTGTGTTATGATATTATTGTCTTAACATCACAGTAAATTAAAAATATTCAATAAGAGCTAAAATAAAATTAAATTTAGTATCTGACATACATATTTGATTTTATTTTGAAAAGATAGATGTATAAGACACTGACATACATGTCAGATATTAATTATAGTGATGAAAAAGTACATCCTTGAGACTCAAAATATCACTTTATGTCAAAGTTTTACATTTAATTTTAATATAGTTTTTCATTAATATTCTTTTTTTAATTCATGTTGTTTTAAGTATATTTTGTTTATATTTAATTTACTAAATAATTTTAATTGAGTTATGTTATTTAAATTAAAATGTTTTAATTGCTCACTCAGTTGTGAAAAATTAATATGATGTTTATTTTTTCAATAAAATTTGTTATTTTAAAAATTTTTATATCCAAAGTCCTCATCAATAGTAACTTTTCTTATAGTAGAATTATAATAACATCTTTTTTATAATAGTTAGTTTTGTTTAAAATGAATGTCTGAAAGATAATACTAATATTGTCTTAATATCAGAGTTTGTTGTTTAATATATGGTATTGCCTTAATATCAGATTTAGTTGTCTTAATATATGATATTCTTTAAACCATAGTCTAAACCAATTTGAGAATTAGTTGTTTAAAATGAATGTCTGATAGAAAATATTAATATTGTCCAAATATAAGATTTTGTTGTTTAATATATGATATTGTCTTAATATCAGAGTTAGTTGTCTTAATATATGATATTGTCTTAATATCAGAGTTAGTTGTTTAATATATGATATTGTCTTAATATCAAAGTCTCTGAAAGAAAATATTAATCTTCACGTTTTATTTAAAACCAAAATTAAAGAAAATTTAATATTTGCATGTTCTATGACGTATACATATTGATAATGTCTTAATATCAGAGTTAGACATACGTTCGTGACTTAAATATTTAAAAACTTAAAATACATAGTGAAGATGAAAATTTTAAAATATATAAATAAAAAATATAAGGAAAAAACTAATATCAGGGTAAAGTAATATTTAAAAGTAATATTAAAGTTTATATTAAACTTACTAATTCACAAACAAATATTTAGTACGTAGGTTTTTAATATTACAGAAGTGGTTTTATATCATATAATTGCTTTAATATCAAACAATAATATCAGAATACATATAAAAATAACCTACACATCCTTTAATATCATAATAAGCAATTTAATATTGTAAAATCATTTTAATATGACTAAATTTTTTAATATCAAACAACTCGTCTTCTTACCATCATATAAATCATACGTCTGATTTTAATACACAATTGATCAAGCCTAGTTTCAAAAAATTTAGTATATATCTTTTAATATCATTGTAATAATATTTCGAATAGATATTATTAACAAATAAAAAGTAGAAATCAAATCTTATATTTAATTTTTAAAATTATTGATAAACAAATGAGACAGATGGAATATGAAATGATGATCAATTACGAAAAATATTCACGTCTATTTAGAGATAATTTCTCTCACATTTTTTGTACCTCGAGGTAGTGATGATTTGTCAAATCACAGTTTCTTTGATATTCGCGTGTATACAGAGAAAATTATTAAAATGGTCATAAAAAATAGAAAAAACATTATTTATTTTATTATTATTAAGAGTAAAGTAATGTTGAAAAGTAGAGTCAATTGATGAATTTAATATGACAATAATTTCATAATAATAATATTTTAAAATTTAATATCAGAGTACATGTAAAAATAACATACACTCTACCAAACTCAAATACTCACAAGAATAATAGTAATATTTTTAATTGTATTTTAGTATATTAAGTAAGTTAAAATATAATTAGCATAAATAACGGTTCTTAAAATATATTTAACATACATAATGGTCCCTAAACAATAATATCAGAGTAATTTGCAAAAATGGTAAATTGAAAAAATGGTCCCCTAAAGTAGCCCAAATGTGTTAAAAAGTTAACTACTTATCATTACCTACACTTTACCAAACTCAAATACTCTTAAGATAACATCAAATCCCCTATTTCATTAACTATGGACATGTGTCCTTCTGATATTGACCTTGCGGTTGTATGTAACGCCTTTGTGTTAACACAAATTATGCTTGTCCATTACCAGAGATAGATTCTTCAAGATATGAAGAAGGCACACGCTTTGGAGAACAAGTCCAAAAAGATTACTGAAAGGGTTGCGCGTAGGGGTAAGTTGATTGTTGCAGTTTGAAACTATTCACGTTTGAGAATTGGAAGAGACAACACGAAGAAGCTTAGGAGACTTTAGATTATTGATACGCGTAGGTCAAAGGCGTTGATGAAGATGGCAAGAAAACAGTGGGACAATATTTTCAAGAAGATTAAGTTTGCATTGAGGCAGAACGAATTTTGAGTGGCGAGGATCTGGTTATGGGTTGGGTTTTTTTCTTTTAATGAATGTATATTAATTTTAGATGTTTTAAAATTTGTAAAAATATGGTTATGGTTAATGAATGAAATGGGTCGTTTGATCTAGATTATCATTATAGAATATGTTCAAATATGAAGATAATTTCTATGTCATTTTCTGTCTCGAGCTAGTTATGATTTCTCAAATCACCATTACTTAAATATATTAAAATATAAACTTAAAGTATACCAATAAAAAAATTGTAAGAAAAACTAATATCATAATAATATCAGAGTAATTATTTTAACTGTATGTTAGAATATTACGTAAGTTAACATACAATTAACATACATAAAATTAACATACATACTTTATGTTTTTAATACACAATTGATCAGAGTTAGTTGTCTTAATATATGATATTTGTCTTAATATCAGAGTGTTTCAAAGAAAATATTAATATCATGGTTAGTTGTCTTAATATATGACATTTTTTAAATATGTTGTTGGTATATATGATATTGTCTTAATATATGATATTTTCTATAATATCAGAGTGTCTGATTTTTTGTTTTTTGTTTTTTTTTAATTAAATTTCACATTTTTTAATATACGATATTGTTTTAATATCAGAGTTAGTTGTTTTAATATATGATATTCCTCTTTAATATCATAATGTTTGAAAGAAAATATTAATCTTCACTTTCTATTTAAAAACAAAATGAAATAAAATTTAATATTTTGTATGTTTTTATGACGTATACATATTAATATTTTCTTAATATCAGAGTTAGTTTGGTTATGACGTATATATATTCGAGTATCTGTTTATTAAGTAATTTTCAACAGAGATATATGTCAGATACTATTTATAGTGTTTAAAGATTCCTCGAGACGTAAAATATCACTTTATTTTGTGACAATCTTTAAAGTTGATTTTGACAATACACAAGACATAAATGAATATAATTATCACATTTCATACTCATAGTTATTTAAAAAATTAAATATAACACTTATTATTTTTAAATTAATATTTAATTACTAAAAGTTTTTAACAAATATAAGTTTAAAATTTAACATTTATTATGTCAATATATTATTAACTTACTTAATAATATCAGATTAAAAATTGTAGTTATAAACTGGATGTGTGTTTTTCGGAAGTTAAGCCAATGAATTAATGGTGTTAATTTTATAAATGTTATTTTATTTTATTTTTTTAACTTGGCTTTTATCAATTGTATTAAAAACATAAAGTATGTAACATACAATTTAAACTATTACTTTGATATTATTAACTTACTTAATTATTACTCTGATATTATTAACTTACTCTGATACTTAATTTTGAGGGCTGCTTTTGTTATATTTGCAAACTTTAATTGTAAATTTGACGCATTTTGAAGTTGGATGGTTTATTTGCAATAAATAAGTCTATTCAGTTACAATATATTTATGTTAGTGATTGGTTTAGTTTCCTTAGTCCTATTTAACTTCTTTCAACAAAATACCATCTGTACCCTAACCCTAATCATCTTCAAAATGTCTCAAACTCCATTTATCAATGAACTCAAAAACGTTTGTGGAACTAATCAACTACACAACTGTTAGGTCACCATATTCGTAACACAAGCATCAATATAAGAAGTAGATAAGAGATAGTGATCAGATGAACAACACACACACACACGTATGATAAATGGAGAAGAGTTATGCGAAGGTGAATATGTGAATTGAAAAGCCAACCCTCAAGTGAGGGTTATACAAGAGTATTTATAGGAGGGAACTAGGGCAACACTCAAAGTTTCCATCCTTTTACTTATTGGGCTTGGCCTAGGCTTATGGGCTTTCTACATAAGCCTAGCCTTGAATACTAACATAAAAGCCATATTAAGCTAACTATTACATATGAATCACTAACACTTGAAATATGGTTTAGGAGTGATTCCAACAATCTCCCCCTAAGTGTTAGTGATGAATGAAAGAGTGATAAACATTGTAGGTGCTGATGTAATAGTAGCTTTGACGTCTTCTGACATTCTTCTTTTTTGTGAGAAGAAGTGTCTTGATTCGAACAATCTCCCTAGTGTAGAGAAATTGTTTCCTTTGAACAGTTCTGCTTTGACGTCATCATTTTCTTTGTTCTTTGATCTTTGTTCTTTGTGATGGTAGTGATAGTATGTTGTTGTTGTCTCATCAGTGCCGGTTGCTCCAGTGTCTCTACGTCTTTCTTCAACATGCTCACACGCTCTTTGACGTTGGATTTCAGTACTGATGAAGTTCTCTTAGTCTTTAAACTTTGTAGATTCTTTGACTTGATGAAGAATCATTCTGACTTTGTGTTGCCTTTTGATAGAACTTCCATTAGTGATGTTGTTGGTATGAGCATGTGAAGAATCTGCACGATCAGTCCGCTCCAGAGCTTCCATAAGAAGAAAACATAAGAAAGGTTAGTAATAAGCGGTTTCCGGCACTTACAAGTTTGAACTTCAAGAGTGTTAACAGCATAGTGTGAGAACACAACTCTAATTCTTACAGAGGCCGTTCCTGAACTGGAGTCCCACAAGTGAGATAACACGATGTACCGAAGTATATCTACAGTTCAGATGAGTCGCTGAGGTACACCGAAGCATCACCTCATGACTGTAGACCATTTGAGACACAGTAAGTGTAATCCACGGGGAGTTACCGAAGTGACCTGCTGTCAAGGCTGTTTGATGTTGACCCTGGCAGGAGTTTCCATTCAATCACTGAGGATCACAATTGTGAACCTCTCATAAATGTTCTCGAGAGATTGCTAAGACCTGTGAAGGACACGATAAATAATCACTTGCGTTCTTATTGTTGAACGACAAGCGATAAAATGTCACGTGTACCTAAGAGATATTTTGATGAATCTCATGGCTTTAGACTCAATAGTGCGCTTTGGTTTTCCTGAGAGGAGACTAGGGAGAGGGTCTCCTTCTTCAATACCAGCAATCTCTAAGAGAAAGCCGATAGATTATGTATGGTTCCCTGTGAGAATGAAATAAGCTTCTGTTGAGAGAAGCTTGAGTTGCTAAGAAGGTTTAGTGCATGCGTCACTGGGTCCATGACGACTTTTAATCTTCAATACCGGCGTCATCAAGTGACAACCAGTAGCATATGAATTGAACCCGGTGTCTGCCCTAAGTTTAATAATCTGGAAGTCTATTTCTTTTCACCCTTTTCTTTTGCTTTTCTTTTTAATTCTTCAACTCCTTATTTCTTCGATTCTCATTTTCTCCTTTTTATAATCATACCTAAGGACTTCTAATTCTAACTATTGGTAGTGTCCTTGGGTAGATCCCTCCGGCTCTGGCTGATCATAGGACGGTTATTCCTAACCTTAATCACCTTATAACTCCATTGCCATAAAACCATTTTCATGAAAATCTCTAGAAGTGTTTGTAATTGAAAACCATGTTTGAACACTTCAAGAGTTTTGGATTTTAAGAAATACTCCCCCTCCATATGTGCTTAAGAATTTTGACAGAAATCTGCACAGTGAGGAAAGAGCGCGCACTTTTTGAATTGATCAACTCAAGATAGACAATTCCTTGCGAGACACGATTACGTTGCATAGTTAAAGAGATACATTGTCAGCTTTTAGGTGACAACTAGCTCTAATAACTACCTTGAAGATGTGGACAACCCCGAAAGGTTGTCAAACCCATCAAAGTTCATGTCTATCAAGAGCTTCTCGAATGGGTACATTTTACTTGGATAAGTCTTGGAAGACAAATCTTTTCAATGTATGACTGTTCAGATCCCGTCAATTCATGGGTGGAAGTCTTTTCACACGAGGATTCAATAGCAAAACACAACATATTTCTTATCACATAATTTGTCTCCCCCTCAAAAATGGCATATAAATATGTTATTTTTGAAGAAATGTTGAGAATAAATATGACCATTTTGAGTTTTGTGGGAAGATTACACGAAGAAAAATTTGTGAACAAAGTTTTTGATCAAATACTCCCCCTCAACAAGTGATATAAACGGTTGAGGTTTTGAAAGAACATAAGGGGAAGTGCTTGTTCTTTTGAGCAAAACCTTTTAAAATTGAAAGGTTTGATAAGTTTTACTCAAACGTAAGAAGCTTTCGCTCCTTTTATAAGGATTGTGGCACTGAAGCGTACCATAGGGTCCTTTCATTACAAGTACGGGTTGTACACTGTTATGTGTGCACAAACCATCGTCATTAAATAATCACACATCCAAATCAATATGAAAATGAAACAATTTAAGGGGTACCAGGAAGTCCATCAATCTTTCTAGGGATGTGAACAGGGCGTTGATAGCCTGTGAGAGTAATCCTGGGACGACCACCTACGAAGCTCTCCGAGTTCTGAACGGTCCCTTCGTACAACCTTTCATCGATCCTAGTGATGATCCTCTTAACATCCCGTCTATCACGAGAATTCCATCGCTTTGGAGACCCAATGCGTTCATGTATCACCTTCAACCTATAAGCCAACCCGTCCCTGACCTTCTTCAATGTGTGATCCCTAAATTTGTGAAGATCTCTACACGCCATCAAGCAGTTGCGTTGTAGTTCACTACGGTAAACTACTCCGAATGGTTTGCTGACGAGAGTGTATTGTAGAAGCTGGTTGATGTCGGAAGTTCTAGTGAGGTCCGGTGAAGTTGACACGAGTCGATATGATTCAACAACAAGTTGTAAATCTTCTACACGTTTCTGGATCACTATGCTTCTGATGAAGATGAGCAAGGACTTGATGTATTCACGTTGAATTTCGTCGAGAATTGTCGCATTCTTCCCTGTACCTTGGCAAGATACAGATCTTCAATGTCGTTGAGAGACAAGTTCTGAAAGTCCGCTTCACAGAATTCATAGTCCCTTTCGTCTTGTCTTTTGACCACGATAGTCTTGAGGAAGGTGTAATCCCATTTAGACGAAAGGGTGACATGCTTAACAGAAACGATCCCTTTATCACTGTACACTTCATGTTGAGACTTTCGAACCTGGCAGCTTTTGTAGTAGATTCATCGGCGTTCCGGCCAATGGTGAATCCCGTACATTGCATCAATGTCATACCGTTCCACGCTGTTGGAAAACATGTGGGTAGCCTTTTCTTCGATGGCTATGCAGTTTGAGTATATGGCTGCTGGGAACGGAAGTGTAAGTGATGTAACATATTTCTTTGAAATATCGCTACCGTGTAGAAGAAATACCAAGTCTTTGTTGAAGAAGTAGCGAAATGGAATCTTAGGTTGATCTGGTTGGCCAATCGTTGGTAGAGGTTTAGACCAATCGGTGTAGTATGGAGGGTTGTCTCTTCTGGTGAAGTCGATGTTTGCTTCAGGGTTGAGCCAATCAATGTTGTTAGACATGGCTCGTGCTATATTATCAAGGTGATATTCAACTTCAATAGCACTTTCCGAGCTGTCTTTGAGTAGTTGAAATGCTTCATTCTTGATTCGTTTCAACTCTGATTTCGTCATCTTCTTCACACAGAACTTTTCTTGCAGTAACTTAGCATGCTCCAACGTACGACCTTCTACCATATCTGGATCATCAGTTAGGGCGGGAGTGGCATCAACAAGTTTAGAAAACCATTCAAACTCGGTGTCATCTTCGTCTAGCCATGAGACGACATCAGCCTTAGACGTCTTCTTTTTCTTCTTTGGCCTTGATGAGGATGATGGTTTCTTTGTTGAGGTGGCAGAGGTGGGTTGTTGTTGGGACTCAGGGACTTCCTCATCGTCACCACCAGTATACTCAAAGTGATCACCGGTTCTCTCTGTCTGGGGTGGTAACTCAGAGTCCTGAGGTTTGTCAGCGGAAGAGCGTGGAGGAGATCGTCTTGTTGTTGGAGTCCTTAGGGGTGGTGGTGGCACAGAGGAGGGTTCTCCAGACTTCTTTGGACGTTTAGGCTCGTTATCTTTATCCTTATCCTTATCGTCATCGTCTCTTGGACGTTTAGGCCTTTGAGCTTCTTCTCTGCATGCTGATTTGAGTTGGTATTCTAGCAATCTATCAAACAATTTACCTTCGTAGGAAGTAAATGTTGAAGATTGTTTAGACATTTGAGTTACCAGCCTGGAAACCAATTCAGCATCGGAGAACACTATAGGATCAGTTGGGTTGATTGTTATGGTCATGGGTGTTGATCTTATAGTTTGCTTGGCTAGATGCATCAGATTCGGATATAGTTGTCTGTTGTACATTTCTCTTGTCATTCCAGGAACGGTGTCGAGAAGGAATTTGTGAGTATATTCTCTTGCCGTCTTCTCCAATTCCTTTTGGAAATATCCTTTGATAAACTTCTGTATTTGTTCCCTTTCTTTCAACAACTCGTTTATCCCCTTTTGAAGAAAGTTGATTCTGTCAGTGAGTTGATTCAACTTTTTGTTGGTTACATCCTTCTTTCGTACTTGCTTGACAGCTTTGACAATCTTTGTTTTAGCTCGGGATATCCAAGAGTCTGTTGGTTTCTTCACAGATTTAGATGTGGATATGGTTGATCTTTTGGATGGTGGTGGAGATGAATGAGAGGATGAATCTGATGATGATGAGATATGAGGTGACTCAGGGTCCTTTGCTGGTTCAGAAGTTTCTTCTTTTGAGTATGCAGGACTATCAAGAAGAAAATCATCATATTCAACTTCGTCATCTTTTCCAGACTTGGCCAATTGTTCTGCCTCAATCTTGGCTTCTTCATCGGCTTTTTCTTTCTCAGACTTCTCCTTTTCAGGTTCCTCAAATTCATAGGTGATGGTATCTTCCAATCGTTGTTGTTATGGATCGTGGGTGGTGGTACCAGTTCCCTTATCGGGTTGATTAACCGCATCAGGAACTGGCATAGATAGTGCACCACCACTTGACCCTCCGGGGCCACGAGTTTGATCGTTTACAAATTGATCGTCAAGATGTTTGAGTCTGAGGTTCTTCAATTTCTTTTGATATTCTCTTTCCTCATCAACTGGTTCTTCTTCAGAACTTTCCTTATCATGCTCAAGCACAGGAGTTTTCCCTTTTCATTTATCAGCTATTGGACTGGGAGGCTTAGCTACTGTTGGAGTGTCATCGATTTCCGTTTCAGAGTAGGTGACCTCTTCGTCTGATTCAGTTTCCTCAGAGCTTTCATCCACTAGCTTTCTTTGCGGTTCGGACTTTGGAATGGGAATAGGAACAGCTTCCTTAGAGGGAATTGTCCTTTTGAGTGGAGGTTTCCTCTTAGGGAACTTTCTTTGACTCTCAGTGCTTGTAACACTTCCTGCACTGCCTCTTCTGGTTTTCCTTGTAGGTGTACCAGAGGACTTGTCATCAAGAAAGCCTACTTTGCCTTCATCAACCGCTACCAGATACCTTTTGTATGAATAAAGTTGTTTGACTTCATCGGTAAGAAGGTGATCTGGCAACACTGCACCTTGTTTCTTTGTTGTCGATTCCTTAAATCTGACTATGAGTGTAGGCTCGTACAACATGGAGTGATTGTTAGGGTCATTGAGTCTCAAGGGGATATCAGGATTATACCCTAGAGCTCTTTGGATCAACAGTTTTGTATATCGGATGTATGGGATTTTGGAGCCAAGCTTTTTGAGGAATGACATCATGTCGTCCCATATCGGAGCTTCAACTTCAATGTGTTTCATGTTGACCAAAGCCCAAAAGATCTGTAGTTCAACGAGCTTGGGATGCTCATAACCACTATCACGTCCAGAAATGGATTTGGTGATGATAATGTAGAGGGTTCTCCATGGCTGAGGAATATTCTTAAGATCCACGTATGAATGCTTTGTGATTACTCCTGAAGCTTCGTCATAACCAATGTTGATCATGAATTGCAGAACAACCTCTTCAGTTGGTGTGGCAGTGTATTCGGTTGGCTCGATGACGGGAATGAGGAGAACAGTCCTTAAGTCTGCTGGTGTGATGGTGACTTGTTTGTGGTTGAGCGTCACCATCACAGCATTTTGACCTTTGATCTTTTGCATTGTATGCCAGAACTGGTGAATATAGATCTCAGGAACTGTAGCAGAATTGGTGAGCATGTTCTGATAAGGATGATTCTTCAGAAAATCCACAGCGATTAAACACGAAGACTCGGCGGTGAGAGTATCAAAACCAACACGAAGGTTGTTCTTTCCAATCTTCATCGGATAGCCATTAGGGAAGATATCAGCAACGGTGAGAACATTTGGTGCTTCCACATTCTGTATTTGAGCGTCCATGTCGTGATCTGAAAGATATTTAGCCAAACGAACCAACATATCGAAAAATATTATGTTAGTCAACAGATGGTTTTATTGTCTAATTATTGAATGTGATATGTCGATGATTGTTACGAGTCCAATGTCACTTGTTTGTCCAATGGAGTCGTGATAAGTTTTGTGAGTTGATTAACTTTAAGTTTTAAAGTCCATGTTCTCACTTATTGTTGAACACAAAGACCTCTTGATAGATCTTTAAGCACTCGGAGATCGTTAGTGTTGCCAATGTAATCACAAGCAAACTAATAGAAGATCTCTACAACTTGGTATTGTAGCGGAAAATAAATACAAGTTATAATAACTAAGAACGCTTTTGATCCTCTATGGATCTTTGATTATTGAAACTCTATGTTTCAGATATTTTACAAGACTTGAACGACTTTCGAAAAACTTTTCTATTACAAACTATAATGGTTCCTTATATAGGCAAGAAATCCTAAAATGAGCGTTTACAATGTACGCTCCTAATACTAACATAGACCAAGCATGCATCTAGACAAGCATGCAACTAATCATATTGTTTTGTTCATCATATTGTTTATTCTGATTAAGCTCTACATAATACGGCGCCAACCTATCTTTAATACTGACTTTTACTCTATACTGAGCTTATCTCTCCTACGTGGTCCGCACTTTCAGCAGCAACACAATATCTGCTTTAGCACTTCTGCTGAAGTATAACTTCAGCAGAATCCATTCTTCTTCGGCAGAATCTTCGGCAGAATCAGTAGTTTACCTTAATTCCCAACAATCCTCCCTTAAACTGGAATTTGACAAGGTTAAGTTCCAGTTTCCTTAATAGATCTGTAAAATTGTTGAGGATTGTGTTCAATATCGACAACAAAGATTAACAAGAGGAACATCTCTATGATGACAGAACTGTGATACGCCAGATCTTTGCAGCAACATATGACATCATGTACATCAAAACATATAAGTTTCAGACTATTCTCATCACTTCCGTGTGTTAACTCTGTGAGGTGAATCATTGAACTTAATGGGTTTGATGTCTCTTTACCAATAGCCATTACTACTGGAGTAGCCACATGTTTGAGTTCAAAAACTATGGTACATTGATAACCATCTGATTTATTGGCAAACCAGCAACCATATCAACGGGTTTGACTTGTCTTTACCTGTAGCCGTTTGCTCAGGACTAGTCAATTCTTAGTATTGGTGAATTGAGCACCAAATATGGAGTCAGTTGCCTTTACCACATGCCATATACATGTGGGCTAGCCAATTCTTGGATTCCAAAAAGGAATAGACCATGGTGAATTGATGACCATACAACTCTCAGCAGTGAAGCATGGGTGGTTGCATACCCTATGATTTTGAGCAAATCACTACAGCTATCAACAGATTTGTTGTGTCTTTACCAAAGCTGTACCCTTTGGACTAGTCAACTCTTTGACATACACAAGGTACATCCGGTGAGTTAAAAACCATCAGAAATTGTACAACAACCAAACCTGCAAAAAAGTTAGTTTTTTTAACTAAGAATAACAAATTATAAAGACTGAAAGTACTAAGTAATAAGTTGAAAAATAAAATTAAAAAGTTAATTTATATTAAATAAACGCTATCACTATATTTAAAAAGATGTGTTTGTGATTTTTTTTTTTTTTTTTTTTTTATGAAACTATTTTACTTCTTAAAAAAAATGAGACAGAAAAAGACAAATAACATAGATAATGTAAACCAAAAGTAACAAAACAAAGTAGTGCAGAGAGTACCAAGTGTCCTGATATGGATGAAGAATAGGCCTATTGCAGTTGTTGGAGTTGAGTTTTGATCAATCCCACCAGTGTTAAAGCAGACTGTCTTTCATTTCCCACAGGATCTGGAGGAATTTCCAACTTCTGACTCAGCATCTTTTCCATAAGTCTTTTAGGCAAAGGATACTTTCTTTCAGACAACATGCATACAGTGATTCCACCCTTAGTCTCAAGCACATGCACACGAGGGAGAGGATAGAATCTCCAGGATGTAAGCTTCCACCGATGTGAGTTTTCCCAAATGGAAGATGCTTTGCTATTGGGAATGTGGGAGTTTAACAGAACTTGAAGATCTCTTGGTAAGAACATCCCAGAACCTTGTGGTTCCTTGTTGCAATAATAGGTGGTAACTTGAGTGAACAGAGAAAGTAAGTATGCCCTGTCTACCAAGTGTAGAATTTCCTTTAGAAAGGTGAATTCCATTGAAGTGGAGTCCCTTTGAAGAAGAACATTCATCTCATCATCCTTTAATTTCCACTCTAACACCTCATCTGAATTTCCATCAGGAAAATCAGCAGTAGACCCTTCTATAATGAAAGTGGAGTCATCAGCTTCAAGATCCAAATGAGATCGTTTGGCCATACTCTTCTTCCTCCTCCCAGGCTGATAGATATCCCTAGAGTGAGCATTTTCATCTTGTGCATTTGTAGTAGGGCTTGAACCGGTAGATTGAGACTTGGTTGGAGCGCGAAGTGCATTCATCCTGTGGAATATATTTATAGCCCTCTCTGTTTTAGTTTCTGTGAGATCAGCTTCCTTTACTTCAGAATCTTCCAGTGTGACAACAGGTGCCACTGAGGGAGAGGGAGTTGATGCTTCAGGTGCTTCAGAGGAAATGGAAGATGGTTCAGCAGATTGACCCTTGACAGTAGAGGAAGCAACTTCAAAAGTTGCTTCAGCAGGAATGACCGGAGAGGATTCCTTGGTTGGAGCATCATCGACCTTGAGTCTTTTGGCTTCGGAGCGCTTCATTCTCTGAAATCCCTTTTAAGTTGGTAGAAGGTGCTGAGGATGATGATCTTTCCTTCATGATTTGGTTATATTTGCGATACAGGACATGATCAGGAAAAGCCTTGACTTTTTTCATTGTTAACCCAAAGTTGTACATTGAGCATTGGTTCTTCACCACCCTTCTTATTTCATCTTTAGTAGGGGGTTTGTCTTTGGCCTTCTGAGCTTGGATGGCCCTCTTTTGTGCAATTGCTTCTTGCCTCCTTTGTCTTCCCTGAGCCATCATTCGCTCCACATAATTGTCACTGAGGAAATCACCACCCAGTATACTTTGAGCTAGAGAAGGTCTTGAAATGACTTGCTGAGTTAGAATATCCCAGTGTTCAGCAGGCATCTGAACCCTCAGTTCATCGAGTTCTTTTCTTCTCTCAGGAGTTAAAGATGAAAATTCCTCTGTTTCAAGTTGTTTAGCCAATGCTACACTTTCCTTTGACTTCTCAAACTCAGCCAATCTACTTTCTTGACCTAGTCTTTCCACCTCACTCACCAGTCGGACCAAGCTCATCTTCTGTGATGACATTTTTCCCTTTATCATCAGGCGTCTTGGCACACTCTTCTTTAGTTAAATCAATGACAGGTACCTCTGTAGTAGTACCTAGGTCAACATGTTGATGCTGATCATCAACTGGAGTGGTCATAGCAGCAATGTCGACAGATCTGGCCGAGGGGAAAGGTCTGTTGGTTTTTGAACTGATGCAGATTGATTAGGATCTGAAGATACATCCTCCATAAGTACATCAGCAGATGCATCCTTATCAACCCCAGGTTCCTTTGAAGCTTCAGAAGAAACCTTATGAAAATAAGATCTCTTCCTTATTTTGTAAAGGACATGCTCCTTCTTCTTTGAGGAAGTGGCGGCTAATGATAAAGGATCATTGAGAGAAACAGCAGCCAACATGTCCAGAGACTCAAAATGAGGACCTTCTTGTTCTTCATCAGAGGAAACCACAAGTTTCCTTTTGGAGGCCCCTTTTAGTTTGTGCTCTAAGACCTTGGCCTGATTTCGCAGTTCTTCAATCTTACCCCCAAGAGAAGACTTGGTCTCTGCAAGCTCCTTTTTCAGACTATTAACCTCTGCGGCATACATTTGACAAGAGCATACACAGATGAGAGTGTAATGGGGTCCTCGCTCCACCGCCAGATTGCTCTGTGGTAAGGGGAGCCTCATTGGACCTTCGAAGTAACTGGTCATGCTCAATGTAAGGAAGATCTTCATCGAGAGGATTCCTCACAGGACTTGGTGTGGGTGGTCTATTGAGATCTGACTCAACATGAGTAGCTAGAGTGGGTGGAGGACTGGGACATGGTGGTTGGACTGGAGCAACATGAGTTGCTTCAACAGTTGTAGATGGGCCCTCATCAATGTGAACCAATGGATTACCATCAGTAGCAACAGGTGAGGAAGGAGGATTATGAGCCACATTCTCCTCATCAGTGACCTCATTACCTTGGGGTAACATGGCTGCTAGCAAGGGATGATGTTCCCCCTGAAAGTGGGTTTTCATTGTAGCAAACAATTTAGCAGTTAAAGTACCTATGGGATAGAAAGATTGGGCCTGGGTGGAGGTGTCTAAAATCATTTGAAGAAACCTGGGGTACATTAAAAATTTTCCCTTTGTATTTTGAATATTTTCAACCAAGTTTTCAAAAATATACTTAGAAAAATTGAAAGTTACCCCTTGTGAAAGACACACAATACCATAGCCCAGTCGTGTAGAGAACTGGTCCCATCCTCCAGTCTTGTTGCTCATGCATTAGAGCAGTGTGTGAACCAGGAACCTCCATTTTGGGCAGAGTTCCTTCTTTAGCCACATATCTGTTCTTGTTCCTCGATACCCAATAGCCCTTAGCCCATTAAGCACATCTTCATGATTAGAGTGAAATACTCCTTCAGCATCTTCCAGGTGAAGCTTCCTCCCGATCAGTCCTCGGTCACAATGTACTCTGTTTCATCAATCACGCCTAATCTCTGTCTCGCTCCTCTTCTTAGCAGTTTCCCAAAATTGAGTGATCAGTGACTCATATATCTCATTTGGAGAATGATTTAGAGCATAATAAATTTTGGACCTTTTCAGAAATTCCACCATTGGTTCGTACAATTCATATCCCTTGCCATTTCCCAAAAATGCAACTTTGTTGTGATCATGTTTAAATTCAAGAGCCATGAGGAATATGAGTGTTTAGGATTATGATTCTTGAAATGGTGAGTGTTTGTGAAAGTGGAATGAGAGGGAATTGGTTTGTTCAAGGCGAGTAATGGTGGATGAAGTGTTTTTGCCCAAATCATAGTCAAAGAGAAATGGACCGTTTGGTTGACCTTGTGATGTGTATTGCATCTTTGACCCAACCCAAAATAACACTTCGGCAGAAACACATGATCAATCTGCTGAAGTTATAGCTTCAGCAGAATGCATCAAAGATAAGAATATCTTCGGTAAGTTTCTAGAATTATTGTGCCACCCACTTGCATTAAACTCATTGAACCTCGAACCCGTCTATAAAATGATCCCAATGTAACTCTTCTCTTCATCAAGATCCTCAAATAATTACCACAAACCCTAGAAGCCAAAATAACCCCAATCAACTAAATTGCACCATGAATACCGACACGAGATCATAGATCTCACTTCCTCATCTTCATCATCCTCTTCATCATCATCAAGTGGTGAATCAAACCCATGGCTGTATTACTTTCCTCAACCCTATCCACGACCAAATAAATCGCCCTTTCTCCCTTCTTCAGAGGATGACAGTGTAGTGAATCCAAGTGAATCTGCTGATGATTCTGATGACTCCTATAAGGAGGGAACTTCTTACTCCCAACCTCCAGCACCTTGGTCTCCACAAAGACCTCGTGCCAGGAATCCGCCACTCCCCAAAGATAGAGAGGTGGTTCTTGGTCTCACTGCGCCATCTTTTGGTGCATGAACACACATCGTAGAGAAGAAGGGCTTAAGGAGGGTGGATCGATTGCATTTTGGTTGAAATGAATAGATGAAGCACACAGGACACGTTATTTTTCTCCGTCATCCTGCGTGGTCATCGTCATCATCAATCGTTTGCATCAATCCATCCTCCCATTTTGTTCCTTAGCATCTTCGTCGTGCTGGTCATGCATATCCAACCATCTAGAAAGATGGAATGGATGGTTATGCAAGACCCACGAAAGCAAAGCCAGCATCTAATGCATATCCAACATTCACTTAGATTTCGGAATGAAGGATATACACTAGATTAGGATTAGCTTAAGTGTACGCTAATATCTTGAAGATGCATATGCGAGGTTGACTTTATGTAAGTGTAATGTCAAAACTGTTTCTTGAATGAACGAATGAACAATTTGACTTCAATTTCTTTTCTTCAGAATTATTACTTCAGTGGAATCAAATTGTTTTCTTCAGTACTTTTGATATCAGAAGAAACTAGCAACACTCTTTTAGCTAACTTGACCATGTACTAATGAACCACACTTGATGAATTTGATCTTGATCATGGGATATACAAACTGCAATACAAAAAAAGGAATAGACAAAATGCAGACAACAGCAAAAACAGACACAAAAACATACACAACACAAAAACACACAAACTAGAGAAATATTAGAAGTTAGTGTTATTAGACAAATAATATACAAAAATATGCAGAGTTTGCACAAATCCTCCCCTGAGGCATATGCCTCCCCTGAGGCCTATGCCTCCCCTTAAACGATGCAGTCAAGGGTTTAACATTCCAATATTGACCACGAGGTGTTGAAACCGTGGTCCATCAAAAGCTTTGTTAATAAGTCCGCCACATTATCATCAATATGGATTTTAGCCACTTTTATTAAATGTTTTTCATAAGCATCTCTTATAAAGTGGTGCCGGATTTCAATGTGTTTTGTCCGATTGTGAAAAACTGGATTTTTGACTATGCAGATGGTACTTTGATTATCTATATGAATTGTAGTGTTCATGAAATTGTACCCATAGTCCAACAATTGGTTTTGAATCCAAAGGACCTGACCACAGCAATTTGCAGCAGCCACATACTCTGCTTCAGTAGTAGAGGCGGCCACAATGGTTTGTTTCTTGCATTGCCAAGAAATCAACCTCTTGCCCAAATTGGCCCCAGGTGGATCTTCTATCCAAATTTGCACCAGCATAATCACTGTCACTATATGCTTCCAACTTGAAAGGAGATTCTTTTGGGTACCAAAGGCCTAAAGAGGTTGGCCTTTGAGGTACTTAAAGATCTTCTTGACAGCATTGAGATGGGAAGTAAGTGGAGTGACTTGATGTCGAGAACAAACACTCACAACAAAAGTAATATCAGGTCTTGAAGCTGTTAGATACATCAATGAACCAATCATGGACCTGTACAGATGAACATTCACAGGTAGATCTGGTTCATTCTTTGCTTTAGTCTTTGGAGCTTCATAAGGTGTTGTGGCAGTCCTAACACCTTCCATACCAAACTTCTTCAAGATGTCCCTCACATATTTATCTTGACAGATAAAAATGCCATCTTGTTTCTGCTGAACTTGGAGACCCAAAAAGAAAGTAAGCTCTCCCATAGCACTCATTTGAAATTCACCCTTCATTAGTTCCTCAAATTCCCTGCACCAAGTTTCGTTTGTGGAACCAAAGATAATGTCGTCCACATAAACTTGCACCAGAATTATGTCTGAGTAATTCTTTTTGAGGAACAGAGTTTTATCAATAGCACCTCTCCCGTAACCATGCTTCAGTAGAAATGATGAAAGCCTAGCATACCATGCTCTGGGTGCCTGATGTAAGCCATACAGAGCTTTAACAACTTTGTAAACATGATTTGGGTGATCTGGGTCTTCAAATCCCTTGGGTTGAGAGACATAAACCTCCTCTTCAATCTCACCATACAGAAAAGCACCTTTAAAATCCATCTGATATACCATGAAGCCCATGTAAGAAGCATAAGCCAGGAAAATTCGAATGGCTTCCACTCTGGCAACAGGTGCAAACACTTCATCATAATCAATCCCTTCCTCTTGTCTGAAGCCTTGAGCTACCAACCTTGCTTTGTTTTTGATCACAACACCCCTAGCATCTCTCTTATTCTTCAAAACCCATTTTGTCCCAATGGCATATTTGCCATCAGGGAGTGAAACCAAAATCCAAACCTGCTGATTGTGAAATTGTTGCATTTCTTCTTGCATTGCTTCGAGCCAGCTTGAATTGTTGAGAGCTTGAGAAACACTAGTTGGTTCCACTTGAGAGAGAAAACAAGCAAACAGACAATGCTTGAGGTCTGTGTGATTGTCTCATTGCTGGTTGGAGACATAAGAGAGAAAAGCAATCATGTCCAAACCGAGGACCGGGTGATAGCCCTTCTAGTTCTAACAGGTGCCAGAAGATCACCTATGATGTTGGATTGAGGATGAGCAATGTTGATCCGCTGAGTAGTGGTGGGGTTGACTTCAATGGATGAGTCAAGATTAGTGATGGTTGGCTCAAATTCAGCATCATACGAGGGTGAGGTGAAGATGCCAGCTTTGGGTTGATGATTTCCAAGATCTGAAGGTTTTGGAAAGCGTGTATAGGGTTCACCAAAGTCTGAAGATACTTGAGAAGGAACAGCATAGCCTTCAGTAGATTTGGGGAAGGTAGGTGTGACAGAATCAACTTCAGCAGAAACATGGTTTCCACCGACTCCTTCATTAGCAACCTCTCCATTCAGTTTCTCTGCTTCAAGCTTAGCTGCAAATTCTTGAGTCTGGAGCCGAGCAAGGTCCTCAGCATAATGAGAGTCATCTTCATCACTCGAATCAACAGTATCCTTGGAGGTGGTACCTGCAATATTGTTAAGGGAGAAAGAAGGTACAAGTATGGGTTGCTCATCATCTTCAAACTCATTTTCAGAGCCATCATCTAGGGGACTTGCATTGTTAGTTGGAGACACTTGAGGACCTGCATTTTGGTTAGCCGGATATGCTGTGGTAACCCGGATAATCAGCTTAAGTAGTCAAGATCAAAGTACCATGAATGACCTTGTCCTTGAACATTAGGCTTATCTTCCAAAAATCTCAGGTTCAACGTCTCCTCTATTTTCTTGGCTTGCAAGTTGTACACCCTGTATGCCTTACTATGAGCTGAATATCCCACAATATAACCATCATCAGCCTTCTCATCAAACTTTCCCAATGGATCACTTGTGTTCAGAATGGTCACTTGACAACCAAAAGGTTTTAGGTAGCGAATGACAGGAACCTTCCCAAAGAGAAGTTCATATGGGGTTTTGAGTTGTGGTCTAGTAATGGACACCTTGTTTAGCACATAGCAAGCAGTGCCAACAGCTTCAGTCCAGAACATAGTGGGCAGTTTAGAGTCTGCAAGCATGGATCTAGCAGCCTCTATTAAGGTCCTATTCTTTCTTTCAGCCACCCCATTTTGTTGTGGGGTTCTTGGATTACTATAGTCCCTTTTAATGCCTTTTGACCCACAGAGTTCTATAAGAACAGCATTTTTAAACTCTGTCCCATTATCACACCGAATACCTTTGACCTTTTTGTTCAACTGATTTTCAACAAGAGTGATGAATTCAGTCAAGACTTGAGATGTATCATCTTTGGTTCTGAGAAAGAAAACCCAACAAAACCTGCTATAGCCATCGGTGATCACCAAACGAAGTACTTATGATCGATGCTTCTGACTTGAGTTGGACCAAACAGATCCATGTGAAGCAACTGAAGAGGTTCAGAAATGATGCTCATAGCATTGATAGCTTTGTAAGAGGCTCTGTGTTGTTTTCCTTTATTGCAAGCGACACAATTATGATCATTGGTAAAACTTTGGTGGGAAGACCTTCAACAAGACTCATTTTAGAGAGTTTGTTAATGGTCTTGAAATTCACATGCGCCATCCTCCTATGCCATTTTGTGGATTCATCAAGTGATGCTTTAGCCACCAAACATGTGAGGTCACCATCAGGTTGAACTTCATTAAGGTTGAATGTGTATAAGTTGTGAGTGCGAGGAACTTTCAGTAGAATTGAAGTTTCTTCGGGGAGTTTGAAGTCTTTAGACAGCACAAGACATTCATTCTCTGTGAAGAGGACTTTGTTCTTAGTGTCACAGATTTGTGAAACAGAGAACAAGTTGAAATCCTGAAGTTCCTTAACATAGTACACATTATCAAAATCTAGATGAGGTGTCTTTATGGTGCCTTTCCCTGTGATATTACCATCACTTCCTCCAAAAGTCACATTGCCTCCTCCTTCTATAGGGACAAAATTGTGCATCATATCCCTGTTCCCAGACATGCTTCTGGAACAACCACTATCAACAATACCAATATTCTTATGCTTAAGGGGATGATCCTACAAACAACAATAAAATATATACATACAGTTAGTATACAATGGAGGTTCAAGTCATTACTGACTTGAACCTGCCTTGTGGATCACAGGTTTAGGACAAGAGTATTTAGAGGATCCACCATTGTTCTTGGTCCTCCATTGATAATTGGGTCCCTTGTTAGTCCAAGAACAACCTGTGAGGGCTTCACAGAGGTGCTCCCAAATCCCATCCCCGCATACATAGAGTCAACATATGTAGGCCAATAACCATGTTTAAAGTATGGGCTAGTTGGTTGCACATAAGGTCACGGTGACTGATCCTCTCCAATGAGAGTCAGTATTAGCTGCTTGTGGGACATAAGGTGGAATATTAGCAACATTGGTCCATTTAGATTTGTGTTTCTGGTGAGTAGCACATGCACCCAATCTTTGCTCATAAAAATCACAATCCTTAATCAAATGAAATTTACTTCCACATACAAAACATGTCTTCTTCTTGGAAGATTTATTCAAATAGGGAGATGTTTGATTACATGAAGAAGTACTTAAATTAGAAACATTCAAGGAATTGTTTTTAACAGACTGATTATTCAAAGATTTAAAAGACAAGTCTTCAGAAGAAACTGTCTTGGAAGTTGATTCCTCAGCAGCTTCCTTAGAAGACTTGTAAGTAGACTGGGGTGCAGGCTTGGGTGTGGGCTCAGGCTTGGAAAGGTCAGACTTCTCATTTGAATCACAGCTTTCATAGGGAGTAGACCCTTGATCCGATGAATTGTCACTGTCAGAGCAAGAGACAAAGTCATTAGATGAGGTATCGGGGTCTAGCAAGTCTTTTGACTTTTTGCCATATAGATGATGTGATCCATCAAAGTCAGGTCTGTGGGCATAAATTCACCTCTAATAGGTCCAGGGACAGCATGCATATTACCCTCTTTTACAAAGTTAGCTAACCATGCTGGTGTGGATTTACGACCATCATACCTAGCTTCTACTCCTACATATTTTTGAAAGCCTAATCCTAAGCCAGAGGTTACAGATTGACTGTTATATAGTTCTCTAGCTAGATTATCACCTGAAATTAACCATTGTTTATTCCTAGCTATTTCCTCAGCTACCTTTTCTTTAAGCTCTAGGTTTTCAGACACAGCTTCATCCTTAGCTTTCTCAAACAGTTTTAAATAATTATTAGCAACTTCAAGATCAAACTGTAACACCTTTATCTTTTCTTCATAAGCTATTTGATTCTTTTGAAACCATACCTTTTGTCTTTCTACTGCTTTTAATGCTAGTTTATGAGCTTCATTTTCAACATAGCATTCATCAAACTTAGGTTTCATAGCATCATACTCTTCTTTAAGTTCATTGTATCTTAGACTACAACCAAATATACAGTTGTGTACCTGAGATAGTCCCATCAAGGCAAACTGATCATGCCTTTCATCCGAAGTACACCTTGCCAGCAATCCAAGCTTATCAGAATCATGAGCTTCCTCATTCACAGGTTCATGTGCAGTCCAGTTGACCTGTTCATCCATGGTGAGGAGAGCTGCTGAAGCTCCAGCTTCCTGCTGTTTCTGCTGATAGGAAAGGTAGTTTGCTCCATCTCCACTTTTCCTGTCTTTGCATTCCCTTGAGAAATGTCCCATTTGGTGGCAAGTGAAACACTTGAATTTTCTCCTATCAAAGCGAGCTGGTTCCTTTCCCTTGAAAGCAAACTTCCTTCCAGACTTCTCTTCAAACCTTTTGATGTCCACTGACAGTAATGCCACCTGCATTTTCAGTTTCATCTCCTCCATTTCAAGTGGGTCCAACTGATCAAAGTCTTCATATGCAAGATACTGCTGAGTATCATAGTCGGCAACAAATGAATGAAGAACATCCTCCATCACACTACTAGTCGTAGATTGAGAAGATGGTGGCGTGGGACGAGTGTTATGTGGTGGAGTGGGAGAGCAGGATGATGGAAAGTAGTTGGAACTAGGAGATGATGGAAAATAGTTGGAACTAGGAGCAGGTACCATCATGTTTGAGTGAGATGTCCCAACAAAAGCTGCATGGCCAGAAGAAGATGTACGGTAGGGAGTTCTTACATCAGGTTCAAGAGTTCTGAGTCTGTTGTACAGCTCATCAAAGGTGAGCATGTCCAACCCACCTTTAGCCTTGAGGGCTATACTTACATGCAACCATGATGGAGGCAAGGATCGAAGGAACTTTGAGTTGCAGTCATCATTATCGGTTTTGCATTCAATTGGTTTAGCTGACTCAAGATCCTATGGAACCTGTCGTATCCCTTGTGAATACCTTCTTCTTCAGAGATATTAAAGTCCTGAAATTGTTGTCTCAGCATGGACTTCCTCATCTTCATCACTCGAATCAGCAGTATCCTTGGAGGTGGTACCTGCAATATTGTTAGGGGAGAAAGAAGGTACAAGTATGGGTTGCTCATCATCTTCAAACTCATTTTCAGAGCCATCATCTAGGGGACCTGCATTGTTAGTTGGAGACACTTGAGGACCTGCATTTTGGTTAGCCAGATGTCCGTGGTAACCCGATAATCAGCTTAAGTAGTCAAGATCAACGGACCATGAATGACCTTGTCCTTGAACATTAGGCTTATCTTCCAAAAATCTCAGGTTCAACGTCTCCTCTATTTTCTTGGCTTGCAAGTTGTACACCCTGTATGCCTTACTATGAGCTGAATAGCCCACAATATAACCATCATCAGCCTTTTCATCAAACTTTCCCAGTGGATCACTTGTGTTCAGAATGGTCACTTGACAACCAAAAGGTTTTAGGTAGTGAATGACAGGAACCTTCCCAAAGAGAAGTTCATATGGGGTTTTGTGTTGTGGTCTAGTAATGGACACCTGTTAGCACATAGCAAGCAGTGCCAGCTTCAGTCCCGAACATAGTGGGCTTTAGAGTCTGCAAGCATTGATCTAGCAGCCTCTATTAAGGTCCTATTCTTTCTTTCAGCCACCCCATTTTGTTGTGGGGTTCTTGGATTACTATAGTCCCTTTTAATGCCTTTTGACCCACAGAGTTCTAGAAGAACAGCATTTTTAAACTCTGTCCCATTATCACAATCAATACCTTTGACCTTTTTGTTCAACTGATTTTCAACAAGAGTGATGAATTCACAAGACTTGAGATGTTTCATCTTTGGTTCTCGAGAAAGAAAACCCAACAAAATCTGCTATAGCCATCATGATCACCAAACGAAGTACTTATGATCGATGCTTCTGACTTGAGTTGGACCAAACAGATCCATGTGAAGCAACTGAAGAGGTTCAATAATGATGCTCATAGCATTGATAGCTTTGTAAGAGGCTCTGTGTTGTTTTCCTTTATTGCAAGCGACACAATTATGATCATTGGTAAAACTTTGGTGGGAAGACCTTCAACAAGACTCATTTTAGAGAGTTTGTTAATGGTCTTGAAATTCACATGCGCCATCCTCCTATGCCATTTTGTGGATTCAACAAGTGATGCTTTAGCCACCAAACATGTGAGATCACCATCAGGTTGAACTTCATTAAGGTTGAATGTGTATAAGTTGTGAGTGCGAGGAACTTTCGAGAATTGAAGTTTCTTTTGGGAGTTTGAAGTCTTTAGACAGCACAAGACATTCATTCTCTGTGAAGAGGACTTTGTTCTTAGTGTCACAGATTTGTGAAACAGAGAACAAGTTGAAATCTTTGAAGTTCCTTAACATCGTACACATTTTCAAAATCTAGATGAGGTGTCTTTATGGTGCCTTTCCCTGTGATACTACCATCACTTCCTCCAAAAGTCACATTGCCTCCTCCTTCTATAGGGACAAAATTGTGCATCATATCCCTGTTCCTAGACATGCTTCTGGAACAACCACTATCAACAATACCAATATTCTTATGCTTAAGGGGATGATCCTACAAACAACAATAAAATATATACATACAGTTAGTATACAATGGAGGTTCAAGTCATTACTGACTTGAACACGCCTTGTGGATCACATGTTTAGGACAAGAGTATTTAGAGGATCCACCATTGTTCTTGGTCCTCCATTGATAATTGGGTCCCTTGTTAGTCCAAGAACAACTGCTGAGGGCTTCCAAGAAGTGCTCCCATATCCTATCCCAGCATACATAGAGTCAACATATGTAGGCCAATAACCATGTTTAAAGTATGGGCTAGTTGGTTGCACATAAGGTCTGGTGGTGATCCTCTCCAATGAGAGTCGTATTAGCTGCTTGGGGGACATAAGGTGGAATATTAGCAACAGTGGTCCATTTAGATTTGTGTTTCTGGTGAGTAGCACATGCACCCAATCTTGGCTCATAAAAATCACAATCCTTAATCAAATGAAATTTACTTCCACATACAAAACATGTCTTCTTCTTGGAAGATTTATTCAAATAGGGAGATGTTTGATTACATGAAGAAGTACTTAAATTAGAAACATTTAAGGAATTGTTTTTAACAGACTGATTATTCAAAGATTTAAAAGACAAGTCTTCGGAAGAAACTGTCTTGGAAGTTGATTCCTCAGCAGCTTCCTTAGAAGGCTTGTAAGTAGACTGGGGTGCAGGCTTGGGTGTAGGCTCAGGCTTGGAAAGGTCAGACTTCTCATTTGAATCACAGCTTTCATAGGAAGTAGACCCTTGATCCGATGAATTGTCCTTTGTCGAGCAAGAGACAAAGTCATTAGATGAGGTATCGGGTGGCAAGTCTTTTGACTTTTGCCATATAGATGATGTGATCCATCAAAGTCAACAGTGATGGGCAGTGTCTCGTGGGCATAAATTCACCTCTAATAGGTCCAGGGACAGCATGCATATTACCCTCTTTAACAAAGTTAGCTAACCCTGCTGGTGTGGATTTACGACCATCATACCTAGCTTCTACTCCTACATACTTTTGAAATCCTAATCCTAAGCCAGAGGTTACAGATTGACTATTATAGAGTTCTCTAGCCAGATTATCACCTGAAATTAACCATTGTTTATTCCTAGCTATTTCCTCAGCTACTTTTTCTTTAAGCTCTAGGTTCTCAGACACAGCTTCATTCTTAGCTTTTTCAGACAGTTTTAAATAATTATTAGCAACTTCAAGATCAAATTGTAACACCTTTATTTTTTCTTCATAAGCTATTTGATTCTTTTGAAACCATACCTTTTGTCTTTCTACTGTTTTTAATGCTAGTTTATGAGCTTCATTTTCAACATAGCATTCATCAAACTTAGGTTTCATAGCATCATACGCTTCTTTAAGTTCATTGTATCTTAGACTGCAACCAAATATACAGTTGTGTACCTGAGATAGTCCCATCAAGGCAAACAGATCATGCCTTTCATCCGAAGTACACCTTGCCAGCAATCCAAGCTTATCAGAATCATGAGCTTCCTCATTCACAGGTTCATGTGCAGTCCAGTTGACTTGTTCATCCATGGTGAGGAGAGCTGCTGAAGCTCCAACTTCCTGCTTTTACTGGCGATAGGAAAGGTAGTTTGCTCCATCTCCACTTTTCTGTCTTTGCATTCCTTGAGAAATGCCCATATGGTGGCAAGTGAAACACTTGACTTTTCTCCTATCAAAGCGGTGGTTCCTTTCCCTTGAAAGCAAACTTCCTTCAGACTTCTCTTCAAACCTTTTGATGTCCACTGACAGTAATGCCACTTGCATTTTCAGTTTCATCTCCTCCATTTCAAGTGGGTCCAACTGATCAAAGTCTTCATATGCAAGATACTGATGAGTATCATAGTCAGCAACAAATGAATGAAGAACATCCTCCATCACACTACTAGTCTTAGATTGAGAAGATGGTGGCGTGGGACGAGTGTTATGTGGTGGAGTGGGAGAGCAGGATGATGGAAAGTAGTTGGAACTAGGAGCAGGTACCATCATGTTGGCGTGAGATGTCCCAACAAAAGCTGCATGGCCAGAAGAAGATGTACGGTAGGGAGTTCTTACATCAGGTTCAAGAGTTCTGAGTCTGTTGTACAGCTCATCAAAGGTGAGCATGTCCAACCCACCTTTAGCCTTGAGGGCTATACTTACATGCAACCATGATGGAGGCAAGGATCGAAGGAACTTTGAGTTGCAGTCATCATTATCAGGTTTTGCATTCAGCTGGTTTAGCTGACTCAAAATCCTATGGAACCTGTCGTATCCCTTGTGAATACCTTCTTCTTCAGAGATATTAAAGTCCTGAAATTGTTGTCTCAGCATGGACTTCCTCATTCTCTTTGATTCTTCATTTCCACCGAACCTTGCTTTGAGAGCCATCCATATGTCCTTCGAATCATCCATATGATGAAAATCACATAGATGATCTTCAGGTATGGCTTGAAGCAATAGTTTTACTTTATGCTCTCTCTACATAGCCAGCACCTCTTCAGCAGTTTTTGGTGGAGCCATGATAAACTTCCCATCCCTGTCAGGAATAATTTTCTTTAGACTATTTCCTTTCTTCACAACCTCCCACAGATTCCAATCAATATTGGAAATCCAGTTTTCCATCTTCATAGTCCAAAGTTCATACTCTTCCCTTTTCAAATAAGGAAATTTACCATTACTGTTTGAGAGACGAGCATTTGCATGGAAGTGGTGTTGGTGTTGTTTGTGTTGGTGACTTCAGTTTCATTATCGGATCCAAGCATGGTGACGGTATGTATGGTTGTATGAGGGTATGAATGGTTCTTAGTATGGTAGAGACTTCCCGAGGCTCTGATACCACTTGTTGAACACAAAGACCTCTTGATAGATCTTTAAGCACTCGGAGATCGTTAGTGTTGCCAATGTAATCACAAGCAAACTAATAGAAGATCTCTACAACTTGGTATTGTAGCGGAAAATAAATACAAGTTATAATAACTAAGAACGCTTTTGATCCTCTATGGATCTTTGATTATTGAAACTCTATGTTTAAGATATTTTACAAGACTTGAACGACTTTCGAAAAACTTTTCTATTACAAACTATAATGGTTCCTTATATAGGAAAGAAACCCTAAAATGAGCGTTTACAATGTACGCTCCTAATACTAACATAGACCAAGCATGCATCTAGACAAGCATGCAACTAATCATATTGTTTTGTTCATCATATTGTTTATTCTGATTAAGCTCTACATAATACGGCGCCAACCTATCTTTAATACGGCGCTGACTTTTACTCTATACTGAGCTTATCTCTCCTACGTGGTCCGCACTTTTAGCAGCAACACAATATCTGCTTTAGCACTTCTGCTGAAGTATAACTTCAGCAGAATCCATTCTTCTTTGGCAGAATCTTCGGCAGAATCTTCGGCAGAATCAGTAGTTTACCTTAATTCCCAACACTTATTTTTCACAACATATTAAACGTTTAAGCTTATTAGTGACATTATTGGTTTCGTGGAGTTATGATTTATTTATTTACAAGTTTGAACGCGTAAAAATTCATAATTAAGGTTAAAACTAGGCTTAGGCGTAGAAATGGCAAGCTTATGTGTAAATAGGAGTTGTATACGTGTACGCATAAGCTTATGCGTAGGTTCTTGACTTACGCGTAAGAAATATTACGCGTAGGAAAGGGGGGCCTTATGCGTAAAGCTTACGCGTAAGCGTATATGGAACCTTACGTGTAAGGCTTACTCGTAAGAGTCAACCTTATGCGTAGAGGTTACTGTTTACGCATATCCTTCACAGGATACGCGTAGTCCCCAATGTAGAACCTTACGCGTAAACGTTAGACGTAAGATTTCTCTTACGCATAACATGCTACGCGTAAGGTGATCCTTATGCGTAGATTGCAAGTAACCTTGATTCTGAATTTTTAAGCGTAGAGAACCTGAAATAAATTCATCATAACATCAATATTAACATCTACATTCATTTTCTAACAGATTCAAACTATGAACACTCATTAAACAGTTAAGCGTAGAACACATTTTACGCGTAGGAATTAAACCCTAAAGCTCAATTTTTACGTGTAAGAGAATTAGCCATAGGAATTGCACCAAAATGATTATGGGATGTCTAGGAAGCCTATTGAGTTGTTCTATCCACGTTTTAACATCAAAATCATAGCGAATCAAAAATACCCAAATATCAAGAACATAAACCCTAATTTCTAATTAAAGATCAATTAGTGTTTCTGGGTTGGTTCTGAGCCTAGATATCATAAATTCATCATGAGAACAACATCAAACAAGCAACTAAATTACCAGAAACGTTCACACAAGAAAGTACCCAATTCACGCATAAACCCTAGTTTTCAAGAATCATTCAATTCGTGTATCAGGATGAGTTTTAATGATGGAAATGGTTTTGAAATGATTAGATAAACGTTTTGACACGAATATTTCAACCATAAACCCACAAACTTGATTATGTGTTCATAGCTTACACGTAGAACACAATAATCACTCAAACTCACGTTTTAACCGTTGGATTTACGAAAGAATCAAAACCATTGTTTGTAAACACGTGAAGATTGTGAAACCACTTACAAATTGATGATCAAGAACTCGGATTTGAACTTTGATTATTATGCGTAGGATTTAGTTAGGTTTGGATAATAAATGTGATGAATAAATGAGTTAGGTGGAGAGTTTTGTTAAAAAACACTTTGACATTTTGACACTTTCAGTCCCTCCACCTTTGCCATTTACATCCAATGCCTTTAACTTCCATTTTGGTTTCCAAACGAAGGATATTAGGAAAGAACTTTGACGACACTCCCCCTCGACTTAAGAAATAATGAAATTTTATAAATTTTAGTCCGAGGAGTGTCAGTAAACCAGAAATGTGACCATCATTATTAAAGAAACAACCGGGGATAAGGTAACATGCAAGTACAAGGTTTTATTAAACTGAAAAATATATACTTTCTCCCTCTCAACACTTGATCGAAAAAATACTGAATTTTGAAAGATTTGAGTGTTGACTGAAGAATTTGTACTTGCAATGTTAAAAGAAATATAGATAGAAGAATATTTTTGTTGTTTTTATCTGATTTTATAATTTTGTATTTTGTTTTTGAAAAATATTTACAAAGGAGGTTTTGGTGTTTGACTGGTTTTAAGAATGTTTTAAGAGTTCATCCAGTTCCTCTTGAGTCAAACACCGCATACCAATCCTGTGGACCAACTCATTAAACCGAGTAGGAGCTAAGGCTTTGGTGAGGAGATCTGCCAATTGGTATTCTGTACCCACAAAGTATAATTCAACAGTACCCTGTTCCACGTGGTCCTTGATGAAATGATATCGAAGATCGATGTGCTTTGATTTCGAATGTTGAACTGAGTTGCACGAGATCGCAATAGCACTCCGATTGTCGCAGTACATAAGGATTCTGTCAAATACGTAACCATAGTCTTTGAGTTGTGTTCTCATCCAGATGACTTGAGCACAACACGCCGACATGGCTACATATTCTGCTTCTGTTGAGGACAGCGATGTACAATCCTGCTTCTTCGATTGCCATGACACCAGTTTATCACCAAGAAATTGTAAGGCTCCTGAAGTACTTTTCCGTAAATCTAAGCATCCTGCGTGACCAGCGTCTGAAAAAGCTATTAGTTCAAAACCAGAATCCTTCGGATACCAGATCCCCAAATTAATGGTTCACTTGATATATCGGAGGATTCTTTTAGCCTCAGAGAGGTGGGTTTCAGTTGGTCTCGACTGATAACGGGAGCAGAGATATACGGCAAAAACAATATCAGGCTTGCTAGCTGTTAGATATATGAGAGACCCAATGATACTTCGGTATTTGGTAGGGTCCACCAATTTCCCATGTAAATCAACGTCTAACTTCTTGGTATGAGCCATTGGTGTAGCATAGGTGTCACAGGTTTGCATTCCAAATTTGTTAAGAATTTCAAGGGCATATTTGGACTGACTCAAGAAAATACCACGGGGTGATTGATGAACTTGCAGTCCTAGAAAGAACGTAAGTTCACCCATCATGGACATTTCCAAATGTTTCTTCATTAGTTTTGCAAAAGCGATTGAATACTTTTTATGTGTTGACTCAAAAATGATGTCATCCACGTAAATTTGAACAATTAAGATATGTGCCCCGTGATACTGTATGAAGAGAGTTAGGTCGACCGAACCTTTGGTAAAATTATTGGCAATGAGGAAAGATGATAACTTATCGTACCACGCCCGAGGAGCTT
Source organism: Chrysanthemum makinoi (assembly GCA_910596185.1). Lineage (NCBI taxonomy): Eukaryota > Viridiplantae > Streptophyta > Magnoliopsida > Asterales > Asteraceae > Chrysanthemum > Chrysanthemum makinoi. The sequence goes on along the minus strand of OU343220.1, from coordinate 241,216,120 downwards.
GTTTGAGACCGTAGAGAGCTTTGTTCAGTTTGTAGACATGGTTCGGGAACGCGGGATCAACGAATCCTTCTGGCTGGCTGACATAAACCGTTTCTTTCAGGTTGCCCATTCGAAGCGTTTGACGTCCATCTGAAAGACCGTTATATTCATATGAGCCGCGAACGCTAAAAATATCCGAACAGCCTCAAGACGAGCAACCGGAGCGAATGATTCTTCAAAGTCAATACCCTCTTCCTGTCTATAACCCTTAGCCACCAGACGTGACTTGTTTCTGATTACGTTCCCTCCAGCTTCCAATTTGTTCTTCCAAATCCATTTGAGACCAATGACGTAGACCCCTGTTGGTCTTTCAACCAGTTCCCATACTTCAAGATGTTTGAATTGGTTGAGTTCTTCTTGCATGGATTCAATCTAGTTGTCCTTTGTCATTGCGTCTTTAATGTTTTTTGGCTCAGATTGGCAGACAGTGAGTGCTTATATGCAATGTTCACCATCTGTGTGAAGACGTTGTCTTGTTATGACTGGTTGATTCGGGTTGCCAATTATGTTTTCAAGAGGATGGTCTTTTGTTCACCGATGTGTAGAGGGTTGATGTTGGTATACATTGTGCAGGTTTTGAGGATTCAAATGGCTTGTAGATGATTCCGCAACATCAGGTGCAGCAATTTCATTAGCAAACGGGTTAAAGAACGCATTTGGATCAAAATCTGCAGGTGGGGGTACTTCATTAAGAACATCATCAGCTGGTTCAGCGTCGTTGGATGCAGTTTGTTCAACTGTTGTTGTAGAGTCAACTGGTGGTGCTTCTTCAACCGTAGTTGTTGTAGCAGGTGTATCAGGTATTGGAATATGATCAGGTTGTGCAGTGGAAACATCGGATACACCTGGAGCACGTTCATCAATGTCATTACTAAACAGCGGAGCAAATAGCTTTTCCATTTGTTGACGAGTGAGCTGGGGGCTTGGTTCAGCTGATGATAGGGTTTGAGGGAAGTTTAAACGGTTGTGACCGGGTTCCAAGCTGTTATGCTCAGAAGCCATCTCAGTAAGCTCATCAAAATTAGCATGAATCGTTTCCATAACCTGCTTTGTACGACGATTCCAGATCCGGTAACCTTTAGAGTTCTCACAGTATCCAATAAAGACTCCAATATCAGCTTTGGCTTTGAGCTTTCCAAAGTCATCACGATCATTATTTGGGTAGCAAAGAGATCCAAATGTATGATAGTGTTTGAGATTCGGTTTTCTGTTGTGGATAAGCTCAAAAGGTGTTTTGTTGTGGCGTTTTGTAATCATTGAACGATTTTGAGTGTAGCATGCAGTTGATACAGCTTTTGCCCACAAGTAATCTGGAACTTTAACATTGATTAACATTGTTCTTGCAGCTTCCACTAACGTACGGTTTCGTCTTTCAACAACTTCGTTTTGTTCTGGTGTACATGCAATAGATGTCTGATGCTCAATTCCCACTTTCTCATAATATTCTCGAAGAGTTTGGTTTACAAATTTAGTTCCTTTGTCTGTTCTGATTTGGCGGACGGTGTTCCGGAGCTGAACTTGAATTTTCGTGAGAAAGGTGATTATCATCTGTGGAGCTTGATCTTTGCTTTGAAGAAAGTAGACCCAAGTCCATCGTGAGTAGTCATCGACAATTACCAAGATGTAGCGTTTGCCATTAATCGTTTGCACGCGCATCGGGCCACACAAATCCATGTGAAGAAGATGAAGCACATGCTGAGAGCTGTGTTCCACCTTTGAAGGAAAATAAGCACGAGTGCTTTTTCCTTGTTCACAGGCTGAGCAGAGGTGATCTTTAGAATATCGGAATCTCGGGAGACCTTCAACAAGTTTGTGTCGAGCAAGGTTGGTGATGGTTTGAAAGTTTAGATGTGAGAAACGACGGTGCCATAGCCAAGATTTTATGGATGTAGCCTTTGAGAGTAGACATATGGGAGATGAAGCAATCATGTCTTGCATTGAGATTGTGTACAGACTAGAATTGCGAGAGCCAGACATAAGATCGTTTCCTTGTAGATCACGAATAAAACAAGTTTTCTCCCGAAAAGCAACTTCCAAGTCTCCATCACAGAATTGACCGACAGAAAAGAGATTGTGACCGAGCCCTTCCACATAATAAACCCTGCTAATTTCGATATTACCATTGATATAATCTCCGTAGCCCATGATAGCTGCGAAGTGATCGTTCCCGAATCTGACAGTGCTAATGAACTTTGCAATAAAGTTTGATTACAGTTTAAGATTGCCTGTCATGTGTCGGGAACGTCCGCTATCAACAATCCAAAGGATGATTTGTATCACCTGCATTACACACAGACGACACAGATGGAATAAAAGTAGATGTGGAACCCGATGAGTTAGAGGGTTCCTCAGCAGTTATAGTAGAAATACACACATCAATGATTTTAGGCATCCATTTAAATCCTAGTGTTGTATGTAACCATTTCTGCCATCTCCAACTAGTCTTAACTTTAGTCTTAGTGAATGCACTAGGTGGTACTACATTCCTTGGAGGTGATACTGGAGCTACAGGGACATCAAGGCGTTTCTTAGAATCTAAAGAGGGCGGTTTACCAAGCACAGACTTAGAAGCATTTGTGGGCCTAGAGGTATTCCGTGTCTTAGGATTCCGTAAACGAGACAAGATAGCTCTAGCAACACATTTATCATGACAATCAGAAAGCATACTTTTACGACAAATAACACAAGAAGCATCAGATTGAATATCAAAAGTACTTAAAGGTTTAGCATTTGTTACAACACTTTTTACATTATATTTGTCAGACGCAATATCTAAAGTGGGTGCAACTTGAGTCTTATTCAAAGTCCTAGGGTGTTCTTCTACTTCAGCATTCTTTATTGTTCTTTTCTTAGGTCGCAACTTCCTATTCTTCCTTGTATTGCCCCTAGGCTGTGAAGTGCGGACATTTGGAAAAAAGGCAACTATTCCTGTTTCGGTAGAGGGAAGCACATTAGTATCTTGTGGTTTATCAGTAGGCATTCTGGGTTGACGTTTGCTAAGTGTTATAGGTGCAATTTTCTTAATGATGCTAGGCTGAACTTGTTCATACTTTCCTAACATTTCCCTTAACTTAAAAATAGTATGCACCAAATCTTGATTTTCAGAACGAAGATTTCCAGCAAAATTCATGACTTCTTTAGTGTGTGCAAGATAATGATCAAGTTCGTTTGATGCTTCATCATGAGTTTGTTTGAGTAAATCAAATATGACACCATATTCCTGTTTAAATTTTGCAAGTTCGTGTTCATATTTTGAGATTTGACACTTAAAAGAGACGTTTTGATCATCCAGTTGCTCAAGTTTTGGATTAAGAGTTTTTGCACGCAACTGGGCGATTTTGTTTTGAAGAGCAAGTTGTTGATCGTGAATATCTTTTTGACACCAATTAAGACGACGTTTTGCATTTGAAAGCTCATTTAACAATCGTTCATTTTCAACTTTTAAAGACTCGATCTGATGCACATTATCAGTATTCTCAACAATTTCAACAGAATCAACAGTATCAACAGAGATATAATCAGATGCATTAGCAATAGAATGAAACAATACAACATTATGGATATCAGCACAGATAACATCTTTCAAGAATCGATCAACATCTTTTCTCAATAATTTCTTTTTACGTTTAGTATTTGAAATCGATGTTTCTGTTTTCTCGAAAACGAATTTCATCAATCCAAGTTCCTTATGAAATTCCCTTTCCCAATACAATGCATAATTTTTCAAAATTTTAACATGGGGTAAAAGTCTTTTCTGAAAAATATCTCTTTGTTCTCGCGCCAGAGGCGATTGAAAATGTTCAACTTTTATTTCAGAATGAAATTCAATCTCATGTTCTAAAAGTTTAAGGTCAGACGTGAAAATGTCAAAATATCTAAGAATGTGATGATTTTCGGGTTTTGAATTTACTTCACTGATGGAAGGTAAAGGACCATAAATTTGTGCATAATTTGGTTTGGGAGTAACATTAGAAGACTCAGACATTTTTGTGATAATCCGAGGTGTGTTAGAAGAATCCGTTGGTGTGACGAAAGTGACCGCTTGTGAATAGTTAAATGGTTTGTTGTAAACAACATTTTCTAATTTTGATCGACTCTCGTCTTCTGCATCTAATTCCTCTTGACAATGATATTCAACAACACTCATAACAGAATCATCAATTTTATATTCTGCACTGGAAACTTCAGGATCTGGTTTGAATGCTTTGGTTGAAAGCTTAGGTTTGTAATCAGCAAGATTCGGTCCATATCCATCTGGATTGGGTTTTAAAGTAAACTTTTGTATAGTTGTGATTGACTCACCATGTTTGTTAACAACATTTCAAAACTCTTTGAGTTTGTTTTGTAAGCCGACAATTTCTTCAAGATGGTCATCTATTCGTTTCGTTGAATGCTTTTTGTATGCAGAGAACTGTTTTTGACAAGTTAACAACTCAGCCTTGGCTTTTTGAGTTTCCAAGGTAAGAGCGTTAATTTGCTGTTTATGTTCATGTTTCAGTTGTTCTATTTGAGACAATAAAGCATTCTTCGAAGCGGCTAGATCACACATTTGTCGTTCTAAAGATTGTTCGTTTTGATGAGATTTAGCAAAAGCGGCTTCAAAACCTTTTTCACGATTTTCTTGAGTTTTGAAAAAATTGAGTTGCCGTTTTAAGCATTCAATATCCCTGGTTAACAGTGCATTTTTACTATGTAATTTCTGATTTAATGCATAACATTCATCCATTCGGGATTGTTGGTCTTTAAGTAAGAGATCAATATCTAGACTAGGCAAAAGTTCAGCGTGTTCAACGTGAGTCACAACATGATCACTATTCAGATCCTCAAGTATAACCACAGAGTCAATTTGATTATCAAAGGTAACCATAAGATCATCTTGATCGTCAAATGTAACTACGGGGTCTAGTTGAGAATCGTCAGAATGAGATGTGGACGACTCATTTTGAACATTCGGAGCCTCGCCGGATTTAGATGTTGGCGGAGATATTAGATCAGAGATGAATATAGTTTGTTCGGGTACCTGAGACAAGCCATCAGTGTCATACACTGGGCCTGTGTCACTCATGTGTAGCTCATGCATATTAGCCATAAACATAACTGCTGCATTGGCCTGCAAGTCCTCCATATCATCATCTGAGTCTGCATCTGCCATAAAGCTCTGTTCTTTGTCTGTGAGAGTTCCATCAGCTTCATCCTTAAGAGCCAGAAGTAAAGCCTCCTTGTGATAAGCACTACCCCTAGTCCTCGGCTTTGGGCATGCATTAGCCAGGTGTCCCTTCTCATTACAGTTGTAGCAACGAAGGCCATTCAACCCATTCTGAGCATTACCCTATTCAACCACTTGATCTCTCTGTTGTTGTGGAGCACCCATGTTATTCCTACCCATAGCATTAAATCCTTGACCACTGCTCATCTGACGACCATAACCACGATTCTGAACTTCAACTCGTCCATTGTTCACAACAGCCTGATTCCTTGTATTTGATGAGGAACGGATGCGGTTGTTGGATTTGTTTGTATAACGGCCAAAAGCTTTAGCAATCATAGCAAATCCTTGTTGCAATGCATCGAAAGCATCTGAGTCCTCATTAGCTTCACTGTAGAGTGCTTGATCATTGTTGTTGTTGTATGGAACCAATTGAGTTTGTTGAGATTGTTGCTGTGACGGATCATATGGTGTAATTGTGGCAGTAGGTTGAGGATCTGGTTGAGGAGGATAACTAGTTTGAGCCCACAAAGCAAGTTGTTGATTTTCCGGAAGTGAATGTGAAATAGTTTGGCCACGGAGAATCCTTTCCTTGTCAACTTCTTTTTGACGAGGCTTCAAATAGTCGTACAACAATCCGAATGAGGCATGATGAAGATTCTTTGCTTGACGAAGGAAAATGACATACTTCTCCCAATCAGGACCTAGACTACTTAGGAACTTTGTATTGACAGCAATTCTTGGCATGATGATGTTGTGTTTATCCAAATCATTGATGATGTCTGAGAATCGATGATGATAAGACTCTAGTGTCTCTCCAGGTTCAAACATGAAGTGTTCATAAGCTAAGTAAATTTTGGATTCTATATCCTCCTGATTGAGTGCAGTGCCTTCCATGAGAAGATGAATATGTTCCCACATTGCTTTTGCGGTCTTTTGAGCATCAGCACTTCGAAGAATTGGGCTTGGTAATCCTGAAAGGATATATTGCATTGCTAGCTCATCAGCTTCGTAGTGTAGAAGTTCATCACCAGAAAGTTGTGCAACAGTTGCAATGTTGGTGAGATCATCTCTTGGTGGAACAGCATTGGGATCACCGGGTGTAACAATAGTAGGCATCTGAAATGGACCTTCCAAGATAACCTTCTTTGAGAACTTTCCATGTGGCTTCTTTAGATCACCAAACCTAAAGAACCTAATCACCCATTGATCATAATTTCCGGGAGTGAGCATTGGAGGTCTATCAAGTGATCCTGCCTCATGAATTGATTGCTGGCTGCTTAAAGCTTCACACATCTTTGCAAACCAAGATGGTTCCTTCATAGTGTTCCTGGATGGATGTTGATTATAAATGTTTGTGTAAGGTTTTACTTGAAGACTTGGTGGTGGTTGAACCATTTGAGGTTGTGGAATTGCTCCAAGTTGTGGAGTATGTTGTTGATTAAATTGTTGTTGATGATTAAATTGTTGATGTTGTGGACTTAGTTGTTGTTGTTGTTGTTGATTATAAGTGTAAGGGAAATAGCTAGAGTATGGTGGTTGTGGCATGTTGAAAACTTGTGTTGTTAAATGGATCTTTGTAGTCGAATGAACCGTTGTTGATGAAGTATCCTTAGGCGTAGAAAAAACCAAGTTTAGGCAAAGCAACACTTAAGCGTAAAAACACCAAACTTACGCGTAAAAATGATATTTACGCATAGGAGTAGCTTACGCGTAAGAAATGAGAAAACACTAAAGTTATGCGTAAACAGAAAGTTAAGCGTAGAAAACTTAGGCGTAGGATTAACTTATGCATAAGACAGAGCTTAGGCGTAAGAATAATCTTATGCGTAATGAGTTCTACGCATAAGTTTGAGCTTATGCGTAAGATTAGGGTTTTGCCCAAAAGATCTTTTACACCATCACAGTGCAAAAGATATCCAAAGTTGAAGTGTTTTCAGGCTTATCCAAGCAAGAAAAACACTGAGTAATCCACGAAACTGAAGATCAAACCAAGGATGAGTTACGCGTAAGATTAGGGTTTCCTTACGCGTAGAAAGTAGCCAAAACTGATTTCTGCCAAATGATGTTTCTAAACCAGATTTTTGTGATGAAATAGCTTCAATATCACCAAAATAACACAAAAGTGTGAAACTTGATGATCCAAAACTTCTAAACACCTTATGCGTAGAAAGTATCCCACGTATAAAACCAAGCTTAAAAACAATGATCCACACGTAAAGTTTGAAACTTTTTGCCAAAAACAGATATTTTAACACCTAAAAACGTTGAAAGTACAAGAATCTTGGATTGAAAAGTGTAAAAATTGAGTTTTTAAGCGTGACAAAGTATGAAACGTTATTACGCGTAAGACCAAAACTTCAAAAACAAAATATGTTCACCCAACTATTTGGCGAATGATACCACTGTTAGGTCACCATATTCGTAACACAAGCATCAATATAAGAAGTAGATAAGAGATAGTGATCGGATGAACAACACACACACACGTATGATAAATGGAGAAGAGTTATGCGAAGGTGAATATGTGAATTGAACAACCAACCCTCAAGTGAGGGTTATACAAGAGTATTTATAGGAGGGAACTAGAGCAACACTCCAAGTTCCCATCCTTTTACTTATTGGGCTTGGCCTAGGCTTATGGGCTTTCTACATAAGCCTAGCCTTGAATACTAACATAAAAGCCATATTAAGCTAACTATGACATATGAATCACTAACACTTGAAATATGGTTTAGGAGTAATTTCAACAACAACTTGTTGAAGTTTTTATTTAATCAAGAAGTTACAGATGAAGAAGCGATTATTATGTGGCTTGGCGAGCGTAGAAGTGAGTTGGTTACAAAGGTTGAAAAGCACACAGAGGCAATGCGTGAGGTATTGTATCTTAATTTCGATGAATAAGAAGCTGCGGACCAGATCTTTGACTGCTTGCATGACGTTCAAGTGATGGAGCGTCGATTGTTGGAGTCGCTTGCGGGAATTTTGGTTGATATGCATGCAATTATCAACAAAAAGAAGGAGCATATCACCAAGATGGAGAAGTATGACTAGGTTTGGTTGTTTAGATCTTTTGTGTTTGTTTAGTGGTCTAGGAAACTTTGTTGGTTTTAGATGTGTGTAGCTTGGTTGTTGCTTGGTTGTTGGTTGTTGCAGAAGTATTATGTAATTTTATATTATGAATAAATTTTTTGGTTTAAGGTCCCAATCTTTAAAGTAGAGTGAATTTATGGTTTAAAAATTATAATTCAAGTATATAATTCAAGTATATACATAATTGATCATGCATAGTTAAAAAATTTAGTATCTAACTTCTAATATCATAGTAAGTCGTTTAACATTAATCTATAATATCAGAGTACATGTAAAAATAACGTACATAGCCTTTAAAATCACAGTTGATGCAGAAGCACCAGCAGTAGTTCTAATACACTAGCAGAAGTTCAGATTATACCAACAGTAGTTCTCATTTTCGCAACTTTTCTCTATCTTCTGCATCAGATACAGTACTTTCCAGTTTTTCCTCAAATGCTTTAGACTTATCTTGTTTCATTTTTTTCCTAAAAATAGTATTTAAGACACTTGCAGGTCTTTTCACTCCTGAGCTAGAGCTTTCTTTATTGACTTCCACCACCGTCTCTTTTTTATGTCCCTTTGTATCCATGGGCCGAAAAGTATTTATTTCTTCCTTAGCTATGTTATACATCTTCTCAACTTCATCATCAGGTATATGAGACAATTGATTCTTTCTGTAACCCTTTATATTCTTTAAATAAGTGTCATGAAACATTCTTCTTTGCTTAACAGTAGGTGGTCTGAGCTTCTTCTTCTTAAATCTCTCAGCAGCATACAAGTTTCTTCTTTCTTCCATGTACTCCTTTAACCATTTATTTTTTTCCTCAATAGTGTACATTTGTATGTCTTTCTGAGTCTGCTTGTTAGCAAGCACCATATCTGCATCACATTTAACCCTTTCCTCATCCCAAGCAGCTACTAATGCTAATGTTTTAGCTTCTTTCTTAGCAGATTTTCTTTGTTTTTCAAGAAACTCTTGATTCTCTGCTTCATATGTATCACCTAATTCACGAGCCAGTTTAGAATCATGCTTTTCAATCATCTCTTTGGTCCAGAATTCTTCAGGTATCTCAAAATCAGTATCTTCAACAAGTTTTCCTTTACCCTCGTTTATATCTTGTGATGATGCTTCTATAGCCCTAACAAGTGTAGAAGAAGGCTCTTGGATAGTAATACCCTTAACAGTTGGTTTTGATTTTTTCAAATCAATCATCACCTTTGTGACACTAGTCTCATCTATTACTTCTTTTGTAGCAGCACTTTCTTCAACAACCTTTGTATATTCAACTGCTTTACTCTGGTGCTCCAAAACTACTTCTTTACCCATTTTATTCACTACTACAAAGTCATGCTTATCACCAAACTTTCTGCCTCTGCTAAACTTTCTGGAAACTTGTTTTGGAGCATTCTCCTTGAAACTTGCTTCATCAGCAATAGAAATATGAGCAGTCGGAACATTTTCTTCAGCAGTACTTTCATCCGCTGCACTTTCTTCAACAACTTTTGAAGATTCTATCCACTCCTCTGCATATTTTATCAAATTTTCTTTATGCATATTAATCTCATGCAGCAAAATCTTTGTTATATACCTACTTCTCAACACATCCATCTGAATTCGACGATTTCGGTCATTTTCTACCAAAAGATCTGTTTCCCATTGTTTGTCTTGATCCTCATAAAGTTCCATATGAATCATTGCATATAATCCACAATTAACTTTATCTTTCCTAGTTCTCCATTTTAGTGGAAGTACTTCAGCCTTTGAATCCAGCAAAAATTCAATTTTGGGAGGATTGTGATGAAGCAAATAGGATGTTAACAGACTTTTCTGTAAAAATAAAAAATTAATGAGAACAACACAAAAAATATACTGAACAGGAAAAAAATAAAGTAAAAAAAAAATCCAATTCTTACCACATAATCAAAAACGTGCTTGTATTTACCATCATATAAAGCATCTGACTTACTGTTGTCTAAAATTACAGCACGACCATTTGTAATGTTGAAAACTATTACATAATAGTGCTCATATGCAAGGATTGTAAAGAAGACCTATTAAAAGTGAAATTAACATTAAATAAACATGAGTATTATTATGTTAATATTAGTAATTGAGTAGATCAGTAAAAAAAAGCTGTTTACAAAAAATAATGATAATATTACCAGTTCAATTTTCTCCATTAACATAGCTTTTTCTTCATTATGAAACTGATCTTCAACGTAGCTTCGAAACATTTGAGAATGGCCTTCTATATCTCTTTCATATTCAACCAGATCTTTTGGCTATTAAATAAAAAACAAAGTGCAAAGTTACAAAAAACATATTTGTGTATAATAGAAGAAAAATTATACATAAGTAAATAAAATAATAAACATTTTTAAAATTTTAATTTACAATCATCATTGTTTTGAAGTAATGTCTAAAACTTTTTAAAGTATCCTTTCTTAATTTTTCTTCAAAATTTAGGATACTGACAAAGTTATCGATAACTTCACGCTCGATCTCTGTCTCAGAAGCAAGACACTTGATATGAATTCTTAAAAGACCATTTACTTTCCCATATCTGAAAATCTCCTCCCTGTATAGGAACATATAGAAATTATATAGTAGCATATAGAAATTAGATGTAAAAATTAAAAAATAAAATCTTTAGTTTTTACAAGTATAGTTTTAAGAACTTACATAACATCTTTCTCTGTATCGGATAGAATCATTTTCGGGAATAGTTTTTCAACCTGTGATTTGAATTCTGGTATAGTCTCAACTCTTTTGTTCATATATGGAGATTCGAAAAGGATGCATGATGTTTTTCTTCGTTTTAGAACAACAGTAGAAACAACGCTATTAACTTTTTTATCAGAAGTAGAACTCTCAGAAATATTTACTGCAGCAGTAGAAATCTCAGAATATGATCTTGCTTTGTTTAAAGTGTCTTGAGGTGCTTCAGAAGATTGGTTGGGTTTGTGTGATGGATTGTCGACAATGTAGTTGTCGGTTTCCTTGTTTAGACGTTCTTCTTCAGCCCTCTTTCTTTTCATTCTCTCTGCAGTCTCCAAAACATCATCTGTAACTCTTCCATTCTTATCATAATTATCATCTGCAGTATCTAACATCTCATCATCTTCGGCTTCCTCTTCTTCAATTGGTTGTTCATCATCTTCACCAATGTTCTTCAGTACCTCGTTAATTTCTTTGAAATATTTTCCAGTACATTCAACATATATATCTAAATTTGTCTTTGGATGGTCACTTTCTTTCAATGAGTGTTTTGGAGCATCCTCCCAAAAACTTTGTTCATCAAGAGAAACATCAACAGTAGGTGAATTTCTACTAGCAACAGTTTCTTTTTTAGTAGCAGCACATTCGTCATCTCCAGTTTCTAACATCTCAACATCTTCACCTTGCTCCTCTTCAATTGGTTGTACATCATCTTCACCAATGTTCTTCAGTACCTCGTCAATTTCTTTAAAATCTTTTCTAGTACATTCAACATATATATCTAAATTTGTCTTTGGATGGTGACTTTCTTCCATTGAGTGTTTTGGAGCATCCTCCCGAAAACTTTGTTCATTAAGAGAAACATCAGCAGTAGGTGAATTTCTACTAGCAACAGTTTCTTTTTTAGTAGCAGCACATTCGTCATATGCAGTTTCTAACATCTCAACATCTTCACTTTGCTCCTCTTCAATTGGTTGTACATCATCTTCACCAATGTTCTCCAGTACCTCGTCAATTTCTTTGAAATCTTTTCTAGTACCTTCAACAAATATATCTAAATTTGTCTTTGGATGGTCACTTTCTTTCAATGAGTGTTTTGGAGCATCCTCCTGCAAACTTTGTTCATCAAGAGAAACATCACCAGTAGGTTTCTTTTGAGTAGCAACAGATCCAGTAGTAGGTGAATTTCTACTAGCAACAGTTTCTTTTTTAGTAGCTGCACATTCGTCATCTGCAGTTTCTAACATCTCAACATCTTCACCTTGCTCCTCTTCAATTTGTTGTACATCATCTTCACCAATGTTCTCCAGTACCTCGTCAATTTCATTGAAATCTTTTTCAGTTCCTTCAACAGATATATCTAAATTTGTCTTGGGATGGTCACTTTCTTTCAATGATTGTTTTGGAGCATCCTCTTTCAAACTTTGTTCGTCAGGAGAAACATCAGAAGTAGGTTTCTTTTGAGTAGCAACAGATCCAGCAGTAGGTAAATTTGTACTAGCACCAGTTTCTTTTTACTAGAAGCATGTTTGTCAACAACATTTGTAGATTCAACTGCTTGACTCTGTTGTTCTAAACCAATTTGTTTACCAAAGTTATTCTTCTCAGTTTCAACCCCATCACCGATATTCACATCAAGATTATACATACTTGGTTCATCAGGGGAAATTATCCTTTGTGCACTACCAACCTTCTTCAACCTCCTAAGTGTAGTTGTTTTTGATATCTTTACACTTTCCAAATATCTAACTCTCTGCTTCAAACTTCTTATCTCTGCATCTTGAGAAGTTGTGATTTGTTGGAGTCCAAGAACATCTTTTGTCAATTTTGTACATTTTGCCATCAATTCTTTTATGAGTTCTATACTATCCTCACCATTTCGGGATGTGTTACCTAGCCCTAGAGGTAGATCACTGGAATTGTTATTATGTACAGCAAAATCCATCAATGCATTAGTTCCATATCTACCTTCATTACTTTGAGATGCGTTACTTTCCCTGATAGGTGAATCTAAGGATGTAAACTCAGTTTCAAATCTAGTATGAGAATCTGGGTTTCCATCATCTGCATTAAGTTCTTGAGAACATAACACATCCGATGTTTCCTTGGGTTGAATCTTATTTACGTTATCACTGGCCTGCTGTACATCTAAGCTAGAACAAGTAGTGGTAACCTCACCAACATGTCATTTTGCACACCTATGGCAGCCTCATCTGAAACCATACCAGTAATAGCCAGAGGTAGCTTAGTACCCTTTTGTTGAGATTTCCTACGGGTATAGGTCTTTTTTTGTTGTGATGTTGAGTGTAAAATTTTGGATGTGGGTTGTGTATCAGCTTCATCCTGTGTTTGTGGAACGTTTACCATGTTTTGAAAAAGTGGTGTAACGCTTCTAGAAAAACCTGTTCCTTTTTTTTTCATAAAGGTAAAAACTTTGTTTGAGAGCTTGGGAGTTTTGTAAATTCGTTTATGAACCTTTTTCTTTAAAACTTGTTTATCCACAAAAATTTGAACAAACCTAGGATACAAAAAGCACTTACTTGAATCATCCAAATTTTTAATCATACCATCAAAAATCATCGTAGAAAATTTAAAAATCTTTTCCTGAGTCAAGCACACTATAGCAGAAGCTATACCTGTACTAAACTCATTCCAGCCAGTTGTTTTAGGACTTATACAATGTAGGATGGTATGGATTAAACTTTCCTTCTCATATCCCATTTTTTCAAGACCTTTGAAAATAGCAGGGGTTGGCAGGCAGTCGACGCCATTGTTATCTCCTAGTTCCAATGAACTTCTAACTGATGACTCATTGACAATTATCTCTTCATCATCTACTAAAGCTCTAATTTGTACTTCCCCATCTATAGTTCTGGACTTAGCAGTTGCCCAAAATTGCTTAATGATCGAAATATATATAGTAGGATTTACTGATAATGCATACCTTATAGAGCAAGTGTTTAAAAAATCAATGATCTCAGCAAATCTTTCTGATTCTGGTAATGGTTTTTTAAGTAAAGCAATCATGTTGTGACTATGAGAAAAGATTCTTTTCGACATTCTGAATGAAAGAGGTTCACAAATATTCAATAATGGATGATGAGGAAGGAAGATGAGAATTAGCAAGGGGTTATAAAGAAGGAGATTTACAAAGTTTTGGTGATGGTTATTTTGAGTTTCGTAATTTGGTCGCAATATAAGAAATAGGGCTTTTTTTGGTTTGAGAGTAAGAACAAGTTAACTGATGAAGACAAAATGTTAGTTTTTTGCATATAAAACTTTATAGTGAATTACGGACTAGTTTTTTATTTTTTATTTTATTATTTATTTTTTTTTCAATAATTTCTCAAATTTTATTTATTTATTTTTTTTAAAAACAAAATATATCAAAAAAAATATCAAAAAAGAACATTATATAATAGCATAATTTATTATTATTATTATTATTATTTTTTTAATTTTTTTATGTTAGAAACAAATATATATATATATATATATATATATATATATATATATATATATATATATATATATATATATATATATATATATATATATATATATATATATAAGATTAAAGTAATGAATCTTTTTTTAACTATCTGATCAATATATTTTTTAGTAAATATGTTACAAACTTTAAATATACTTGGAAAATAATCACAAACATAAACATCAAAATCACATTAAGCTTGAATCACTTGAAAATAATTACAAACATTAAGATTGGAAATAATCATAAACACAAACATAAAACACAATAATCCATGACACGATTATTAATGATTCTGCGAATTTAATTTGTTTTTTTCAATGGACAATGTCTTGCATCATGATTTGCAACTTGCCCACAAATTCGACACTTCCTTTCATCTTGATTAGCCAATACATTTCCACCAGATGAACACTTTTTTTCCATTTAAAATCTGCATCAAAGAAAAATGCATAAGTTTAAAAATAAAATTAAATAAACTTAACAATCAAATAAAATACTTTTTTTTTACCTTTTTTTTGAATTATTTAATGTATATAATTCAAATCTACATCATAGTGGAATGGTGAAGGTAGGTAAAAATATATTCAGATCTGTTTTTATTATTAGTGTTATTGTTATATACATAATAGTATAAGGGAAGCCCAAAGTTTATAAAGGCAAAATTTTAAAAAGCCCAAAGTTTTTTTTAAAGCCCAAAAGATATCAAATGTGAATATTTTTAAACCCAATAAATAATTTTGTAAACGTGTCAATAAATGCACAAATATAACACCACCAATAATAGAAGTAAAGATCAGAAAACAAAACAGCTTTCACAATGTTAAATCAAAGAGATGAAGTTGTCGCATATAATGTTAAATCAAAGATTGATTCAACAAAGAATTAAAATGGTAATTTTTTACTCCTATTTTTACAGTTTTAGTATGTATCTACTATCTACTTTACTAAACATATAAATTATTGAACTATTAGTATTCAACAAAGAATCAAAGATTTACATATTTTTACGAAGACAGAATTAAATAAACACTTTTTTTAGTTTTTCTTTTGTTTTTTATATTGTTATTCTTCTTCTTCAAAAAATATGATATTGTTATTCTGATATTAAAAGTAAAGTAAAGTAAATCCCAATACCGTCTTTCACGGTGTATGGGGGAGGTTAAGACGTAGACAGCCATACCCCTACCTAAGGTAGAGAGGCTGCTTCCGGTCTACCAAAGGTAGAAAAGGACCTCCAGCCTTGCAATGGGTGAGGATCATTGTTATTCTGATATTAATATTATTATTCATACTATATACATACTAAATACGAACTTAATCTAAGTCATCGTTGGAAAATGCTAAATGTAAATTATCGTAGTCAAAACTTTCAATGTCTTCTTTCTCCAAATCTTCTTCGACATCCGAAGAACCCTCTTCAAGCAGATAAACTCCAGGCATTGTATCAAACTCTTTCGCTTGATCATCTCTTAGTTTTTTATTTCTATCCGTTTGTGCTTGTGCTTCATCCCTTTTTTCATCTTCTTTATACATCTCCATTTCGATTGGGTAGTACCAATCGTCAGGATCCCATACATGTTCTTCCGCAGCACTGTTGTTTTTTTCTTCAACAATCTCTACATTGAAAGAACAGAATAATTTTACACTTTTATTGTTTAAATAAAACTTTCCTAATCCATAGTCAATATACACTTTGTTCTTGAATTATTAAAATTGCAAACCAGTGCTCATACCTTCTTTGATGGTTTTGTCCTCTGCCCTTTGTTCTTGAATGCATTGTTTTCTTAAACAATAAAAACAAAGCAGTTATTTTTCATAGAATGAATAAAAATAAAAGTAATAGAAAAATCGATTCAAAAAATCATGTTATACTTGTTGTCGTTTCCGTTTTGTTCTTCTTCAAAATCGCATTTGCTTCTTGATCTTTTGTTTGATGCAGACATAATTTTTGTATTATCCAAATATTCTACAAAGATTACAGGTATTTGAGTTGAATATGATGCAGTGGTAACTGTTTTGCAGTTGCAGTTTTTATAATCATTATCAGAAAAACCAAGAGACTAATAAGTAGCCTTCCATGACATTTCTGTTTTACAGATTAAAAGAGCAATTATTACATTTTACACATATAAATATATATATTTGTTTTATTTAATCTTTAAGGTTATATATTTTATCACAATTGATGTCAGCATAAGTAGTATTTAATAACATTTTTTCATGCAAGCATTAAACAACTTGTGAAAACAAAATATTACTATAGTTTAGCATGATTTTTGTTATTCTGTTATTGTTATTCTGATATTAATATTGTTATTCTAAGTATGAGGATAGTTACACTTCGATTTTTCTTATCGTTATTATGATAGTTATTCTGATATTAAGTTTGTTATTCTGATATGAAGATTGTTGAAGTTGATAATATATGTGAATTATGTTATTCTGATATGAGGATTTGTTGAAGTTGATAAAATATTGTTATTCTAAGTATGAGGATAGTTTGTTATTCTGATATGAGGATTGTTAGTCTGATAGTTTTTTATTCTGGTATGAGGCTTTTATTATGCTTTTGATAATATTTTAATTTAATTTTCATTTTTGCAGCTGATAATATATGTGAATTCAAAAAATATGAAGACAGAATGACAAGGAAAAAAATTCAAATAATGAGAAACATAGTCAATTCAACGAGAACTTTTAAAAACAAAACAGATTCAGGTATTCTAAAGAGGAAATCAGTAGTTAAAAGATCTGAAAGGTTGAGTCTTCAGAAAGAAAAAACTGATATTAATTCAAGGAGAACATCACCAAGGATTATAAATAAAGTAACATCAATTTCTAGTGATATTGATGTTGAAGATCTTGTTTGTGTTTACAATGAAAGTATTCTAACAATCATAACTAGGGGATCTCCAAGTCAACTTTTTTATCTTCTTTCTAATATGTCAGTGCAGCAACGTAATGTTGTGTCAAAAATGGGATTCAGTTCTTTTCTTGGAATGAAGATTTGTGTTATACCTTCTAGGCTTGGATTTAAAGCTGTTGATTGCTTTGATGAAGATAATATGACTTTGAACTTGATGCGTGGAAACATTGAAATCAAAAGAGAGACAGTTAATGCAATTATGGGATTTCCAATGGGCAAGAAAAAAATAAATTCTATTAAAAGAGTACGAACAACCAACCCAAATATACTCTCTTGGAGAAACCAGTTTCATCGATATAAAAATTCGAAAGAGACAAATATTTGTGTTACTGAATTTGTTAATAATATTTTGGATAATGGTAACATTGATCGAATGTTTGTGTTAAACTTTTTGGTTGTCCTTTCGAGCTGTCTTTTTTTACCTGGGAGTGTAGCTTGCCAAAAGATATCACTCATTCTAGATTCTACGATGATATCATAAAATTGGATTGGTGTTCATATCTTTTAGATTGTTTGAAAGATAGTAAAAAAATGGAACAAATACGACACGAGTGATGCAAACTATTATTGTGGACCTATTACTGTTAGGTCACCATATTATCACAACAATATGTATTTCTAGAGAGAGAAATTTTTAGTGAGAGAAAGTGGAAGGAACTAATGAATGATTAATGAAAATGATAATTGCAATTAGAACCAACAACCCCCTCCCTTCTAGGGAGGGGGTATTTATAGTGTTTACATAAGTAGGGGTGTTTCCCCTTGGTTCTAGAAGAACCTTCTATCACAGCTCATGGGCTTACTACATGAGCTGAGAAACTAATTACAAACATTTATAAACCATAATTATTAACGACCTATTACAAATGAAATGACCTACACTTGATAATAAAACATGTTCCTAACAATCTCCCCCTAAGGGTTGGTCATCATTTGTTGTCTTGCTTAGGTCGTTTGACGTCTTGAACTTCTTAGGCGTTCATAGCTTGTGACGTCTTTGATTCTTTGCATCTTTGTTCTTGTTTTTGTGATCAGTTGTGAATTCTGCCTATCATCAGCATCTTTGTTGTTAGTGATGAAAGTCATTTCCAGCATGCTCATACTTCTGGTGAAGTTTGTGATTCATATATTTGAAGCTCTCATTCTTTAACTTTGATCTTTATCTCATAACTTTGCAGATTCTTTGACTTTGACGTAGAATCTTTCTGAAATTTTCTTTTCTTTTTGAGAGAACTTCAATTAGTGTTGATGTTGGTATGAGCATGTGAAGAGTCTACACGATCTTTTCCACCCGTGAGCATCCATAAGAAGAAAATATAAAACATGGGTTGGAAATAATCCAGCACTTACAAGTTTGAACTTCGAGAGTGTTAACAGCATAGTGTGAAAACACATCTCTAATTCTCACAAAGGCTGTTCCTGAACTGGAGTCCCACAAGTGAGATAACGTGATGTACCGAAATACACCTACAGTTCAGATGAGTCGCTGAGGTACACCGAAGCATCACCCCACGACTGTAGACCGTTTGAGACACACTAAGCGTAACCCACAAGGAGTTACCGAAGTGACCTGCTGTCAGGGCTGTTTGATGCTGACCCTGGCAGAAATTTCCATTCAATCACTGAGGATCACAATTGTGAATCCCCTCATAAATGTTACTGCGGATTGCTAAGATCTGCGTAGAACTCTGGAAAAAATGTCACTTGTGTCCTTATTGTTTGAACAACAAGTGATGAAATAGATAAGTGTTCCTAAGAGATCTTTTGATGAATCTCATGGCTCTAGACTCGATTAGTGCGCTTTTGATTTTCCTAAGCGGAGACTAGGGAGAGGGTCTCCTTCTTCAATACCAACAATCTCTAAGAGAGGGTCGATAGATTACGTAGGGTTCCCTGTGAGAATGAAACAAGCTCTTTTGAGAGAACTTGAGTAGCTTAGAAGGTTTAGTGCATTCCGTCCTTTGGGTCCATGCGACTTTGTCTTCAATACGGTGTCATCTTGTGACAACCAGTAGCATATGAATTGAACCCGGTTATGCGCCTAAGTTGAATAATTTAAAGGGCTATTTCTTTTCACCCTTTTCTTTAACTTTTCTTTTTAATTCTTCAACTCCTTCTTTCTCCGATTCTCATTTTCTCCTTTTTCAATCATACCTAAGGACTTCTAGATACTAACTATTTGTGATGTCCTTGGGTAGATCCCTCCGGCTCTGGTGGATCATAGGACGTTTATTCCTAAACTTAGTCACCTTTTAACTCCATGACTATCCTATGTTTCCACAAAACCATTTCTTGATAAATCTCTCAATATGTTTATGATGAAAAAACATGTTTTGCTAACACCTTGAGAGTTTTTGGTTGTTCAGAAATACTCCCCCTCCACATGTGCTTACGAGTTTTGACTGAAATCTGCACAGAGAGGGAAGAGTTCGCACTTTTGAATTGATCGACTCTTGATAGACAATTCCCCGCGAGACACGGTTACGTTGTATAGTTAAAGAGTTCCATTATCAGCTTTTAGGTGACAACTAGCTCTAATAACTACCTTGAAGATGTAAACTCTCCTTGAAAAGGAGGTTAGACCCGTCAAAGTTCATGTCAATCAAGAGTGTCTCGGATTGGTACATTCTACTAAGATAAGTCTTGCAAGACAAATCTTTTCGATTTCTGACATTCAAAGATCGTCAATTCATTGGTGATATCGAGTCGAAACGCGTTATGAGATTCCAAAACTTCCTGATCAACAATTTTAATCACATTTCTCCCCCTCAAAAATAGCATATGTATGATGTTTTTGAAAACATGTTGATTAAAATATGCTTTTTGAGGTGTTTGAAATTCTTTTGGGAAGAAACGGATTTCAAGAACATTTGATTTTGAACAAAGATTTTGTTTTAAACAGTTAAGAAGCTTTCGCTCCTTTAATTAGGATTGAGGCACTGAAACGTACCACAGGGGTCCTTTCGTGGAATCAGATTTTGTTTTCGTTGAACAAAAGTACCCCCCCTCAAATATGGAAGCATATTCGAGAGATAGCCTTCTTGAGTCGAATTTGAAACAGTTTATTACAGGTTGTAAAAAACATATTATCAGATTTGTTGTGCTTGTGAAAAAATTCGAGCTCAAGGTTTAACTGAAAAACATAATCAATTAAGATAAGCATACGAATGAAAGTAAAGAGTTAGAGTTATTACAGACAGATGTTTAAATGTTTCAGTAATGTTCCAAAAAACTATCTAACTGCAGTATTTCATTCAGGTCGACGAAACGTCAAGATATTTGGAACCCTTGCTCTTCCTCCAACATAGCCTTCAAGTCGTCGCATTTGAACTCGGAACTTGAGTCGTGAATCAACTTTCTTGACAAACTATTCAGCTTGCTTAACATCGCTTCTCTTCCATGTCATGTTCCGCAACCAACGTTGTTTTCTGCCCGCTTTCAGATCTTCAAGAATGTTGACAAGCTCAACCTTTACCAGTGTCAACGTATCATCACTGAACTTGTGAATTTCTTCGTATCCCATGAATTTGACAATGTTGTTCCTGATGAAGTGTAATCCAAATGGTGTTGTGGTGAATGAATACGGTTTCTGGTCATAAATGCCGGGTGGTTGGAGATCAGGTTTGGTAAGATTCAGACGTTTCTGATAACTTTCAACACCAAGATGAAGATCTTCAACTCTTGACTTAATGACAAGACTGCGGATAAAAATGAGGATTGAGTTGAAGATATCATATTGTAAGCTTCCAGGAAGATGCTCAAGTTTTCCTTGAACTTTGAGAAGATACATATCTTCGATATCGTTGAGATTCAGAAACATGTAGTCAGCTTCGTTGAAAGTGTACTCGTTGTCGTCAGCTCTGCGAACCTTGATGTTAGTTAAAAAATTATACCCGTATTTATCCATAATCTCTGCACTTTTAATGGACAAGATCCGGTGGTTATAACACACATTGTGTTTAGAGGTGAATGTGAGCCGCCATTTGTAAAACCATTTACGCATATTAGGCCAGTGGAAGATGCCAAGTTCTGCCTCATCATTATAATTAACAACCGAAGAACTAAACAAGTCAGCAAATTCTTCCTCCATTCCCTCTTGAGTGTAAACCGCAGCATGAAACTTAGACAATGATGTTGCATACCGTTTCTTTGGATCTGTGTTGCCATATATCATATATTCTAAATCATGATTAAAGAAATAAGGTGTGGGTACCTTGAGATTGTGAGTATGACCCATGAGTGGTAAAGGTTGAGAATAGTCATGAAACTTGAACGTTTTGGGAGCACTGGAGGGCAGCGAAACATCCCAAGTAATGTTCTCAGACATTGCTCGTGCAACTTCCTCAAGATTGTATTCAAATTGAAGCCTTGAAGTGGTGGAAGTCTTAAATTGTGTAAACCACTGCTCGGAGAATAGTGGCAATGTGAGACAATTGAAGTTTCTGCACCTTCATGATCTTTTTCAAATTCTTTGTGAAACCCACAATGGAAGCTTCATTAGGAAGATCATCTTCTGGATGAGCATCAACCATATCTTCAAACCAGTCAAACTGAGTCGTGGAAGAGTCAATCCATTCTGGGGCATCATCTTGTTGCATGTTGAATGGTGGCTGGGATATGACTTGAGAGACAGTCTGTTGTGGAGGTTGATTGGAAGATTGTGGTTGAATTTCATCTTCAGGTGAAATATCATGAGAAGTGGTTTGAAAAGCTGAAGATGACGGTGCAGTGAATTTGGAACGTTTGTCGCGTGGGCGTGACTCATCATCTTTATCATCGGGTCTGCGTTTACGAGGCGGGATATCTTTGCACGATGCAGATGCACTTTTCTTATCAGCCCTCTTAATGGATTTGAGTAGAGCGTCTCGAAGTTCCACTTCTTCATCATCATCAATTATCTTCTCCAGAAGTTGACTTTTGAGATCAACGACAGGCAACGTTGAAGGTTTTGTTTCAAGGGTTATCGGGTGTGTTTGAAGATGAGTGGCTACAACACCTTGAAGCTTGTTTTTAACATATGTGCGTAATGCCGATGGTAGAACTTCATTAATGCAACTCTTGACCTCTGTAGGAAGAACCTGTTTAAGGATTTCCTCAATCTGCTCTGGTAATGGAAACTTCTGAATCTGTTGATGTTGTTCTTGAAGTTGCTTTTGTTGTGTCTGAACTTGGGTTTAAAGAGAAGTGAGCTGTGCTTGAATGTCTTGAAATTTATCTTTCTCGGTTGCTTGGATGTTTGTCGAGAAGGGAGCCTGATCTTAAAGGTGGTTTTGGAAGGAAAATTCGTCTTTGACTTGTTGATCTGAGGATCTTTGGAGGTGGTTTTGTTATTGGTTGTTGGTTATGAGCGTCACCTTCCAAATGTGGTTTATCAGCGAAAACATCATCAAAATCATCATTCTCAGATTCATCATTGTTGACAGATTCTTCATTATCGAGCGAATGAATTGATCATATTCATCTTTGGATGAAGAGTGTGCTGCAGAAATTGAGTTATCCGATTCGGAAGATTCGATTCATTGATAGGTTGTTGAAGTTGTTTAGAAATCACCTTAGAACCGATCCTTCACCACTGCTACGCAACCTTTCAAGATCACCTTGGTGATGACGTTTGGTGATAGCCAATGTTTTCTTCAGGATTGCTCGTTCTTCTTTGTGAGTACGAGGAGATTGAAGTAATTGAGTTTGACGACTAATAGTTTTACTACTCTGTCTGGCAGCTGTATCTTGTTTCACCTGGACACGTCTTTGAGTGTCTGCTGGGTTATCAACTTTATCGTGATGACTAACTTGTTCTTCTGCAGCAACAACTTCATCAATCAGCAAGGTTTGCTTGTGTTTTGCAGTGGATCTCCTTCCTCTACCTTTAGGTTTGTCAGAAATAATTCCAACTGTTCCTGCTTTTTCTGCTTGATCATAGTCCCTGTAGCGGTAGTCGCTTGATGCCATCATTAAAGAGCGGTCGAGGAATTCTTAAGCCTTGTGTTTGTTGTGCTAGTGCTTTGAACTTTAACAGTTTTAAGCACATGATCCATGTGAGTAGTATGATACTGATCACCACTTGCTATTCGTTTGTCGATGCTTGGATCTACTTGCATGAAGTATTCAATAAGAAGCTTGGTGTAACGAGCAAATGGAATTTTATACCCTTTCTTATTGGTAAACTGCCGTGCTTGATAGATCATATCATTCCAGATTAGCTGTGCATAATCAAGGTGTTGTGTATTAATGATACCCCAAAAGATTTGAAGTAGTTCCAAGCGAGGGTGTTCATGGCGGTAGCTTTTCCGTAACACAATGACTGGGTATGGTATACAATGATAACCATGGTTGGGGAATGAATTTCCGGTTTACATCAGAACTGGTTGACAGCGGTTGAGAAGACTCATCATAACCCATTTTTCGAAGAGATAATGCAATTTGTGAAAATGATGGAGATGGTATGAACAAAGTGTTAGTCTTTGTTTCTTCAAGAGGAAGATGAAGAACATGACGAAGAATGCTAACATCAAATTCGAATGGAGTTCTGTCAATGCGAATTTGTCATGATGTTGGAATCGTTACTTATCTTGAGTGAATGCCATAATTGATGTAAATAGATCTCAGGGACACTTGCAGATAAAGTCAGAAGATGCCGACATAAGTGCTTCTTAAGAATTTCCACTATAATCTGACACGTGGGATGGCATAGAAGTTGTTCGAAATCAATACGAGAGTTTGAAAGCGCAATATTGCGTTCATCTTCAATGGGATACATGTCTTTTCTTGTGAGAGATCCTTGAGACATGTTTAGACCTGAAACAAATCATTTACCAAGATATCCAAGAATTTGTAATGACATGTTAGAGGAATAACTCATATGATCCTAACATACAAATAATGCAAACTCACAAAAGCATTTAGATGTGTAATTCTCAATCACAAATGAAGTCATACGCGCATAGGTACAATAGATACTCACAATGAAATTCAAACTCTCAACATGTTAAAGTATTATCAACCTTGCAAATAATGTAAGAAACTCGCAATTCCTCTATACTCGCAAAAGATGCAGAAACTCGCAAATAATGTAAGACAGGTAGAAACTCGCCATTATTCAACACACAACAAGAAACTCGCAAGCGTATGTAGTCATTGTACAAACTCGCAAACATGCATAAGTTAAACTAAATAGTTAGAAACTTGCAAACAACAAGAAGAAATTCGCAATTCACACAAACTCGCCAAAATTTATGTAAAAGTGACAAACTCGCCAATTGAATCTCAAACATGGAAAGATTCAATAAACCTAATAGCAAACTCGCCAAGTTTCTTGTGTGGTAATCAAACTTGCCAACACCTGAACAAATTTGCCAAAATCTAACCTTAAGAAAAAATCGCAAAGTTCATGTATAAAAGGCAAACTCGCCACTTTCTAAACCTAAGAAAAAACTCGCAAAGTTCATGTATATAAGGCAAACTCGCCACTTTCTAAACCTAAGAGAAACTCGCAAAGTTCATGTGTATATGGAAAACTCGCCACTTTCTAAACCTAAGAGAAAACTCGCAAAAATTCATGTGTATATGGCAAACTCGCCACTTTCGAAACCTAAGAGAAACTCGCAAAGTTCATGTGTATATGGCAAACTCGCCACTTTCTAAACCTAAGAGAAACTCGCAAAGGTCATGTTTAAACCTTGGAAAACTCGCCAAAAATTCATAAAATGTATGACAAACTCGCCAAAATTCATAAGTTCATAACAAACTCGCCAATATTCATATCTTGACAATAAACTAGCAAATTTGCCAAAACGCATATATGAAACATGCTAATACTCGCCAATATTCAATAAGAAACTGGCAATTATTCAATAATTATAGCAAACTCGCCAATATTCAAACACACCAAGAACCCTAAACTTACAAAACACAATAGATACGCCAGATTCACATCATCTAATCTTGGAAAATATTAAACACAAAACACTTATTAGCAATTCCTAATATAGGAATCCAAGACTAAACAACATAATGATCAGAAACGCATAACCTATGACCGATTGAGTCCTATATTCGTGAATAAGAATCCCTTTTAAAACATTCATAACACAACAATTAGTGATAACGACTTACAATCGAGTGGATTTAGAGAAAAAAAACTTGATATAAATAATCAGCAGCAGGGTTTTGGTGGATTTGGAAATAATGAGTTTTTTTTTTTTTTTTTTTGAAGAAAGAGTAAATCTAAGGGTATATAGGGATAAGAATGAAGAAGTGTCACTTTTAGTCCCTAGAGTATTTTTTCATTTTTTTTTTTTTTTTTTTTTAAGATATAAAAGTTGAAAAAAAAAATCTTTTTGAGTTTTGAATAGATTTTATATTTTTGTATTTTGATTTTGAAATATGTATTTACAAAATGTTTTTGATGTTTGACTTTTTAAGAACGTTTGATTAAATTTTCCAGATCTTCTGGAGTCAAACATCGCATACCAATTTGATGGACAAGCTCAGTAAACCTTGCGGGTGGCAAGGCTTTGGTGAACAAATCCGCCAATTGATATTGAGTACCCACAAAGTATAGTTCAATTGTACCTTTTTCAACATGCTCTTTGATGAAATGATATCGGAGAGTGATATGCTTTGACTTGGAATGTTGAACCGTGTTGCAGGAGATTGCAATGGCACTCTTGGAGTCACAGTACATTGGAATCTTGTCGAATACAAAACCGTAGTCCATCAGTTGTGATCTCATCCAAATTATCTGAGCACAACATGCTGACATGGCAACATATTCTGCTTCTGTTGAGGACATGGATGCACAGTCTTGTTTCTTTGACTGCCAAGACACAAGTTTATCTCCGTGAAACTGAACACCACCAGATGTACTTTTGCGTGTATCTAAACACCTGCGTGATCGGCATCGAAAAAGCGATTAGAGCAAAACCATAATCCTTCGGATACCAGATTCCCAAGTGAATGGTTCCCTTTACGTAGCGAAGGATTCTTTTAGCCTCATTGAGGTGTCTTTCGGTTGGTCTTGACTGATAACGGGAGCAAAGATATACAGCAAATACAATGTCAGTCTGCTGGCATTAGATACATGAGAGACCCAATAATACTTCGGTATTTTGTAGGGTTAATAATTTTCCCATGTAAGTCAGCATCCAGCTTTGGTGAAGTTGCAGACATAGGTGTGTTATAAGTTCACAACTGGTCATTCCATGTTTCTTCAAGATTTCAAGAGCATATTTGGACTGATTGAGAAATATGCCACGGGGAGATTGATGAACCTGAAGTCCTAAGAAGAACTTTAGTTCACCCATCATTGACATTTCAAAATTTTGTTTTATTAATTTTGCAAAAGCGTTTGAATACTTTTTATGTGTTGAACCAAAAATGATATCATCAACATAAATTTAAACAATCAAAATATCCTCCCCGTGACGTTGAATGAAAAATGTTGGATCAACAGTTCCTTTGGTAAACTGATTAGCGAGAAGAAATTTTGACAGTTTGTCGTACCAGGCCCGTGGGGCTTGTTTGAGACCATAAAGAGCCTTTTTGAGCTTGTACACGTAGTTAGGATGGTCTGAATCAACAAACCCGTCCGGTTGACCCACATAAACTTCTTCACGGAGTTGACCATTGAAGCGCCGTTTTCACATCCATCTGATAAACCGTGATATTCTTGTGTGCGGCATATGCCAGAAATATCCGTACAGCTTCAAGTCGAGCCACTGGTGCAAACGATTCTTCATAATCGATTCCTTCTTCTTGAGAATACCCTTTAGCCACAAGACGAGATTTGTTGCGAATAACATTGCCTTCAACATCCAGTTTGTTTTTCGGATCCACTTTAGCCCAATGACATAAATCCCATCTGGTCTTGGAACAAGTTCCTAGACTTCGAGACGTTTGAACTGATTCAACTCTTCTTGCATTGATTCAATCCAATTGTCATATGTCATAGCTTCTTTGATGTTTCATGGTTCATCTTGACAAACAGTGAGTGCATAAACACAAGTTTCAGCATCAGTATGAAGTCGTTGTCTCGTCATAACTGGGTTAGAAGGATCGCCAATCACATTTACTAAGGGATGATCTTTCGTCCATTTACGTGTCGAAGGGTGGTGATTGAATGTTGCATGCATATTAGACGGTTCCAAATTGCGTGAAGACGACTCACCAATGTCTGGAATGGTTGGAGCCGGAGCAAAGGGATTGAAGAAAGCATTTCCGTCATAATCTGCGGGTGCGGGTACTTCTTGATTATGTGATTCATCAGCTGTGTCAGTGTTGGATGCAATGTGTTCTTCTGTTGATTGAGAATCATTCAGCGGTGCATCTAGTGCAACAGTTGTTGTTGTTGGAGCAGGTGTATCGGGTATTGGAGTATGATCGGGGTGTGCGTGAAAGCAGTCGATACATCACGGAGCACTACTTTCAAAAATCTCATCAAACAGAGGAGCAAACAATGTTTCCAATTGTTGACGAGTGAATTCCATGGGTGGAACAGCTGATGAAGAAGGAAAGTTTAGACGGTTGGATGCGGGTCCTAAGCGGTTTTGCTCAGAAGCCATATCTGTAAGCTCATCAAAGTTGACATGAACGGTTTCCATCATTTGTCGAGTTCGACGATTGCAAATTTTAAATCCTTTTGAATTTTCACAGTAACAAATGAACACTCCAATGTCAGCTTTCGGTTGAAGTTTACCAATATCATCACGATCATTTTTCGGATAGCAAAGTGCACTGAAAACATGAAAATATCGATATCGGTTTGCGGTTGTGAACAATCTCATATGGAGTTTTATTATGGCGCGTATGAATGATGGAATGGTTTTGAGTAAAACATGCAGTTGAGACAGCTTCAGCCCACAAGAAATCCGGTAATTGTGAGAAAATCAACATCGTTCGAGCAGCCTCCACTAACGTTCGGTTTTGTCTTTCAACAACACCATTTTGTTCAGGAGTACGAGAAATCGAGGTCTGATGTGTGATTCCAACTTTCTCAAAATAAGCACGAAGTGTTTGATTTTTGAATTCAGATCCATTGTCTGTTCTTATAATGCGGACAGTGTTTTTGAGTTGAACCAGAATCTTTGTGAGAAAGGTGATAATCATTGTTGGAGCTTGATCTTTAGTTCGGAGAAAATAGACCCAAGTCCATCGTGAATAATCATCAACAATAACCAGAATGTATCGTTTTCCATTCACACTTTGTACCCGCATAGGGCCACATAAATCCATATGAAGCAAATTAAGAACATGTTGAGAGCTTGGTTCTGGTTTTGAGGGAAAGTTAGATCGCTTGCTCTTGCCTTGTTCACATGCCGAACATAAATGATCTTTGGTGTATCGGAACCTTGGAAGACCATCAACTAACTTATGACGAGCGAGTTCAGTCATGGTTTTGAAGTTTAAATGAGAAAGCCTTTTGTGCCATAACCATGATTTTGTCGAAGTTGCTTTGGAGAGAAGACAAATCGGTGAAGATGCAATCATATCAGACTTAGGAATCGTATAAAGATTTGTGCTCCGATTGCCGGTGAGTAAATCATGTCCTTCCAAGTCACGTACGTAACATGTTTTGGAGCGAAACGCAACTTCTAAATCAGCATCACAGAATTGTCCAACTGAGAAAAGATTGTGTCCAAGACCTTCAACATAATAAACCCGACTGATCTTGATGTTTCCATTGACATAATCTCCATATCCCATTATTGCAGCAAAATGATCGTTCCGAATCGGCGGTACCGATGAACTTTGAAACAAAGTTTATTAACAGCTTTAGATTGCCTGTCATATGCCGGGTGCATCCGCTATCAACAATCCACAGAACGAGTTGAATCACCTGCAACACACGAAGACAACGAGGGTGGTATGATAGAAGCAGTGGAACCCAAAGAGTTAGTGGGTTCCATTATGTTAGTGTTACACACGTTTGCACATTTAGGAATCCATTTAAAACTTGAGGTACGCTGCAACCATTGTTGCCATAACCAATTATGTTTTGCTTTGGTCTTAGTGAAGTCACTAGGTGAGTACACTTTCTTAGGAGATGTTTTTGCAACAATGGGTGTGTCTACAGATTTCTCAGAAACTACATTGTGCACCTTCCCTAAATTCGATTTTGCAACTATTGGGGACCTAGAGGGCGGGCCAAGTATAGATTTCTTAGAACGAGCTAACAGAGAGTTTGCAACACATTTATCATGATTACCAGGCATCATATTTTTACGACAAAAAACACAGGAGGCATTAACGTTTGAAACGTTTACAGACTTATCATTCGTTACACTGACATTAGAATTACAATTTGCCAAATTTGAATCTAAAGCAGATGCAACATGATTTTTATTCGATTTCCTAAGATGAACTTCTACTTCTGATGTCGGACGAGTGCTCTTCCTATGTTGCGAGATCCTAGTATTTTCTTGGTGTCTCTTATGCTCGGATCTTCTAACATTAGTAGACGCATACTATTCTGTAGAAGTGGAAGAAAGCAAATTAGTTCCACGAGGTTTATCAATTATATACATGCGGGGAGCAATCACTTTTGTATTACTAGACTCGCTAGATTCTTGTTTAGCTAGCTTTTCTTTAAGCTCAATGATGATGTGTTTTTGATCCTGAATTATGGAATTTAATCTTCCTTGTTCACCCAACATTTGTCGAGTGTATTCAACATGGTGATCAAGTTCTTTTGGCTTGAACGAACAGTTTTAAGAGAATCAAAAATCGTTTTATATTACTGTTTGACTTGTGCAATCTCTTGTTCATATTTGAAAATTTGACATTTTAACGATGCATTTTCATCATCAAGAAATTCGACTTTTGAAATTCGTGACTGATCCAAAGACACCTTTTCCATGTGATTTTGCAAAGCAAGTTCAGATTCAATTGTCTTAGACTGACACCATTGAAGTCTTCGTTTAAGTGCAGAAATCTCCATTGAAAGTGTAGATTTGACATCATCATTTTTTGAAAACATTTTTTCATTTTCCTCTTTTAATTTCTCAATTTCATGCCTTAACTTCTGATTGTCCATTTCCAACGTTTGAACCATATTGAGATTCTCGTGATTAACACAGTATCATTCACGAAGCAAATTCACAATATATAACCACGAAGCAATATTAGCGAAAGAGCATCTTCTAACTATTGATCAAAGGCATTTTGAAGATCTTGGTTTTTGCATTGTTCTTGTGAAACAGAGTTTTCAAGTGTGTTGAAAGCTTCAATCATTGAGGTCACCTCTTGTTGAAGTTCCCTTTCCCAGTGTGTTGCACACAGACGCAAATGTGCGACATGAGGTGAGATTTGGGTTTGAAACATTTGTCTTTGCTCTCTTGCATAAGCAGATTGAAAATTTGATGCTTTTAACTCAGAATTTTTCTCAATTGCCGTTTCTAAAAATGAAATATCTTCCATAAACGTTTGAAAGTATCGTAATACTAAAAAAGATTTAGGAGTTTTTGGCAATGAGTTGCTTTTGCAAGAGGACGGTAAAGGACCATTTATTTGTGCAACACTGTGAACGGGGCCTTCTACACAAGATGCCTCAGTTTTTTCAAAAAGATTATACGATGGTGTTGAAATGACATTCAGTTTGTAAGAAGCATTTTCTCTTGTGTAATCATATGGTAAAATTCCATTTTGTCGCATGTTTAAGCGACTTCGATCATCTTGTGCCCATTGTTCCTCACAATCAAATACAACAAGTTGCATGCTTGGATCTAAAAGACATTGAGCACTATACAATTTGGGTATTTCCTTGAGAGCTGTGTGAAGAAAACGTGGGTGATTATACCCAAGAGCAAAACGTTTTGAGTCATCAGGACTCGGAAGTAAAGTTGACATTTCAATCTTTTCTTGAGTGGCCAATCTTATAAACAACAGTACCAAAATCTTTTAACCGTCTTTCCAATCGAAGAATTTCCTCGATTT
>OU343220.1:241053997-241184630 GCA_910596185.1 Chrysanthemum makinoi | reverse complement strand
CATTTCTTCACTATAACACCATATGGTCACACTTATTAACACTTTTGGCCACTTTATGATTAATTGTATGACTAAATACCTAAAAACATGCTTTGTGTGACTAAATGTTAGAAAGGCCACACAAACATAAAATTCATGTGGCCATTGGATGATCAATAGTCACACAAAACACATATTTCTTCACTTAAAACACCATATGGTCACACTTATTAACACTTTTGGTCCTTTATGTTAATGGTATGTGACTAAATACCAAAAAGAAACATGCTTTGTATGACTAAATGTTAGAAAAGGCCACACAAACATAAAATTCAAGTGGCCATTGGATGATCAATAGTCACACAAAACACATTTCTTCATTTTCAACACCATATGGTCCACAATTAACTTTTTGGACACTTTATGATTAATTGTATGTGACTAAATACCCAAAAGAAACATGCTTTGTGTGACTAAATGTTAGAAAAGGCCACACAAACATAAAATTCATGTGGCCATTGGATGATCAATAGTCACACAAAACACACATTTCTTCACTTTAAACACCATATGGTCACACTTATTAACACTTTTTTGCCACTTTATGCTTAATTGTATGTGACTAAATACCCAAAATAAACATGCTTTGTGTGACTAAATGTTAGAAAATGTCACACAAACATAAAATTCAAGTGGCCATTGGATGATCAATAGTCACACAAAACACACATTTCTTCACTTTAAACACCATATGGTCACACTTATTAACACTTTTGGCCACTTTATGCTTAATTGTATGTGACTAAATACCCAAAAGAAACATGCTTTGTGATACTAAATGTTAGAAAAGGCCACACAAACATAAAATTCATATGGCCATTGGATGATCAATAGTCACACAAAACACACAATTCTTCACTTAAAACACCATATGGTCACACTTATTAACACTTTTGGCCACTTTATGCCTAATTGTATGTGACTAAATACCCAAAAGAAACATGTTTTGTGTGACTAAATGTTAGAAAAGGCCACACAAATATAAAATTCATGTGGCCATTGGATGATCAATAGTCACACAAAACACACATTTCTTCACTTAAAACACCATATGGTCACACTTATTAACATTTTTGGCCACTTTATGATTAATTGTATCTGACTAAATACCCAAAAGAAACATGCTTTGTGTGACTAAATGTTAGAAAAGGCCACACAAACATAAAATTCATGTGGCCATTGGATGATCAATAGTCACACAAAACACACATTTCTTCACTATAAACATATATGGTCACACAATTAACACTTTTGGCCACTTTATGATTAATTGTATGTGACTAAATACACAAAAAACAATATGCTTTGTGTGACTAAATGTTAGAAAAGGCCACACAAACATAAAATTCATGGGGCCATTGGATGATCAATAGTCACACAAAAAGACATATTTCTTCACCTTAAACACCATATGGTCACACTTATTAACACTTTTGGCCATTTTATGCTTAATTGTATGTTACTAAATACCCAAAAGAAACATGCTTTGTGTGACTAAATGTTGAAAAAGGCCACACAAACATAAAATTCAAGTGGCCATTGGATGATCAATAGTCACACAAAAGACACATTTCTTCATTTTAAACACCATATGGTCACACTTATTAACACTTTTGGCCACTTTATGTTTAATTGTATGTGACTAAATACCCAAAAAGAACATGGTTTGTTTGACTAAATGTTAAAAAAAGGCCACACAAACATAAAATTCAATTGGCCATTGGATGATCAATAGGCACACAAAACACACATTTCTTCACTTTCAACACCATATGGTCACACTTATTAACACTTTTGGCCACTTTATGATTAATTGTATGTGACTAAATACCCAAGAAACATACTTTGTGACTAAATGTTACAAAGCCCACAAAAACATAAAATTCAAGTGGCCATTGGATGATCAATAGTCACACAAAACACATTTCTTCACTTTAAACACCATATTGTCACACTTATTAACACTTTTGGCCACTTTATGCTTAATTGTATGTGACTAAATACCCAAAAGAAACATGCTTTGTGTGACTAAATGTTAGAAAAGGCCACACAAACATAAAATTGATGTGGCCATTGGATGATCTATAGTCACACAAAACACACATTTCTTCACTTTAACACCATATGGTCACACTTATTAACACTTTTGGCCACACTATGATTAATTGTATGTGACTAAATACCCAAAAGAAACATGCTTTGTGTGACTAAATGTTAGAAAAGGCCACACAAATATAAAATTCATGTGGCCATTGGATGATCAATAGTCACACAAAACACACATTTCTTCACTTAAAACACCATATGGTCACACTTATTAACATTTTTGGCCACTTTATGATTAATTGTATCTGACTAAATACCCAAAAGAAACATGCTTTGTGTGACTAAATGTTAGAAAAGGCCACACAAACATAAAATTCATGTGGCCATTGGATGATCAATAGTCACACAAAACACACATTTCTTCACTATAACACCATATGGTCACACTTATTAACACTTTTGGCCACTTTATGATTAGTTGTATGTGACTAAATACACAAAACAAACATGCTTTGTGTGACTAAATGTTAAGGCCACACAAACATAAAATTCATGTGGCCATTGGATGATCAATAGTCACAAAAAGACATATTCTTCATATAAAGCACCATATGGTCACACTTGTTAACACTTTTGGTCACTTTATGCTTAATTGTATGTGACTAAATACCCAAAACAAACATGCTTTGTGTGACTAAATGTTAGAAAAGCCACACAAACATAAAATTCAAGTGGCCATTAGATGATCAATAGTCACACAAAAGGCACATTTCTTCATTTTTAAACACCACATATGGTCACACTTATTAACACTTTTGGCCACTTTATGATTAATTGTATGTGACTAAATACCAAAAGAAAAGATGCTTGGTGTGACTAAATGTTAGAAAAGGCCACACAAACATAAAATTCAATGGGCCATTGGATGATCAATAGGCACACAAAACACACATTTCTTCACTTTCAACACCATATAGTCAAACTTATTAACACTTTTGGCCACTTTATGATTAATTGTATGTGACTAAATACCCAAAAGAAACATACTTTGTGTGACTAAATGTTACAAAAGCCCACACAAACATAAAATTCAAGTGTCCATTGGATGATCAATAGTCACACAAAACACACATTTCTTCACTGTAAACACCGTATTGTCACACTTATTAACACTTTTGGCCACTTTATGCTTAATTGTGTGGTAAATACCCAAAAAGAAACATGCTTTGTGTGACTATATGTTAGAAAAGGCCACACAAACATAAAATTCATATGGCCATTGGATGATCAATAGTCACACAAAAACACACATTTCTTCACTTTAAACACCATATGGTCACACTTATTAACACTTTGGCCACTTTATGCCTAGTATGTGACTAAATACAAAAGAATG
Source organism: Chrysanthemum makinoi (assembly GCA_910596185.1). Classification (NCBI taxonomy): domain Eukaryota; kingdom Viridiplantae; phylum Streptophyta; class Magnoliopsida; order Asterales; family Asteraceae; genus Chrysanthemum; species Chrysanthemum makinoi. The sequence continues at coordinate 241,181,149 of OU343220.1, read as the reverse complement.
TTTTGTGTGACTAAATTTTAGAAAAGGCCACACAAATATAAAATTAATGTGGCCATTGGATGATCAATAGTCACACAAAACACACATTTCTTAACTTAAAACACCATATGGTCACACTTATTAACATTTTTGCCACTTTATGTTAATTGTATTTGACTAAATACAAATGCTTTGTGTGACTATATGTTAGAAAAGGCCACACAAACATAAAATTCATGTGGCCATTGGATGATCAATAGTCACACAAAACACACATTTCTTCACTATAACACCATATGGTCACACTTATTAACACTTTTGGCCACTTTATGATTAGTTGTATGTGACTAAATACACAAAACAAACATGCTTTGTGTGACTAAATGTTTCAAAAGGCCACACAAACATAAAATTCATGTGGCCATTGGATGATCAATAGTCACACAAAAGACATATTTCTTCACCTTAAACGCCATATGGTCACACTTATTAACACTTTTGGTCACTTTATGCTTAATTGTATGTGACTAAATACCCAAAAGAAACATGCTTTGTGTGACTAAATGTTAGAAAAGGCCACACAAACATAAAATTCAAGTGGCCATTGGATGATCAATAGTCACACAAAAGGCACATTTCTTTATTTTCAACACCATATGGTCACACTTATTAACACTTTTGGACACTTTATGTTTAATTGTATGTGACTAAATACCCAAAAGAAAGATGCTTGGTGTGACTAAATGTTAGAAAAGGCCACACAAACATAAAATTCAATTGGCCATTGGATGATCAATAGGCACACAAAACACACATTTCTTCACTTTCAACACCATATGGTCAAACTTATTAACACTTTTGGCCACTTTATGATTAATTGTATGTGACTAAATACCCAAAAGAAACATACTTTGTGTGACTAAATGTTACAAAAGCCCACACAAACATAAAATTCAAGTGGCCATTGGATGATCAATAGTCACACAAAACACACATTTCTTCACTTTGTAAACACCGTATTGTCACACTTATTAACACTTTTGGCCACTTTATGCTTAATTGTATGTGAGTAAATACCCAAAAGAAACATGCTTTGTGTGACTATATGTTAGAAAAGGCCACACAAACATAAAATTCATATGGCCATTGGATGATCAATAGTCACACAAAACACACAATTCTTCACTTAAAACGCCATATGGTCACACTTATTAACACTTTTGGCCACTTTATGCCTAATTGTATGTGACTAAATACCCAAAAGAAACATGTTTTGTGTGACTAAATGTTAGAAAAGGCCACACAAATATAAAATTCATGTGGCCATTGGATGATCAATAGTCACACAAAACACACATTTCTTCACTTAAAACACCATATGGTCACACTTATTAACATTTTTGGCCACTTTATGATTAATTGTATCTGACTAAATACCCAAAAGAAACATGCTTTGTGTGACTAAATGTTAGAAAAGGCCACACAAACATAAAATTCATGTGGCCATTGGATGATCAATAGTCACACAAAACACACATTTCTTCACTATAACACCATATGGTCACACTTATTAACACTTTTGGCCACTTTATGATTAGTTGTATGTGACTAAATACACAAAACAAACATGCTTTGTGTGACTAAATGTTTCAAAAGGCCACACAAACATAAAATTCATGTGGCCATTGGATGATCAATAGTCACACAAAAGACATATTTCTTCACCTTAAACGCCATATGGTCACACTTATTAACACTTTTGGTCACTTTATGCTTAATTGTATGTGACTAAATACCCAAAAGAAACATGCTTTGTGTGACTAAATGTTAGAAAAGGCCACACAAACATAAAATTCAAGTGGCCATTGGATGATCAATAGTCACACAAAAGGCACATTTCTTTATTTTCAACACCATATGGTCACACTTATTAACACTTTTGGGACTTTATTTAATTGTATGTGACTAAATACCCAAAAGAAACATTCTTGGTGTGACTAAATGTTAGAAAAGGCCACACAAACATAAAATTCAATTGGCCATTGGATGATCAATAGGCACACAAAACACACATTTCTTCACTTTCAACACCATATGGTCAAACTTATTAACACTTTTGGCCACTTTATGATTAATTGTATGTGACTAAATACCCAAAAGAAACATACTTTGTGTGACTAAATGTTACAAAAGCCCACACAAACATAAAATTCAAGTGGTCATTGGATGATCAATAGTCACACAAAACACATTTCTTCACTTGTAAACACCGTATTGTCACACTTATTAACACTTTTGGCCACTTTATGCTTAATTGTATGTGAGTAAATACCCAAAAGAAACATGCTTTGTGTGACTATATGTTAGAAAAGGCCACACAAACATAAAATTCATATGGCCATTGGATGATCAATAGTCACACAAAACACACAATTCTTCACTTAAAACACCATATGGTCACACTTATTAACACTTTTGGCCACTTTATGCCTAATTGTATGTGACTAAATACCCAAAAGAAACATGTTTTGTGTGACTAAATGTTAGAAAAGGCCACACAAATATAAAATTCATGTGGCCATTGGATGATCAATAGTCACACAAAACACACATTTCTTCACTTAAAACACCATATGGTCACACTTATTAACACTTTTTGCCACTTTATGATTAATTGTATGTGACTAAATACCCAAAAGAAACATGCTTTGTGAGTTTGTGTGACTAAATGTTAGAAAATGCCACACAAACATAAAATTCAAGTGGCCATTGGATGATCAATAGTCACACAAAACACATTTCTTCACTTTAAACACCATATGGTCACACTTATTAACACTTTTGGCCACTTTATGATTAATTGTATGTGACTAAATACCCAAAAGAAACATGCTTTGTGTGACTAAATGTTTCAAAAGGCCACACAAACATAAAATTAATGTGGCCATTGGATGATCAATAGTCACACAAAAGACATATTTCTTCATCTTAAACACCATATGGTCACACTTATTAACACTTTTGGCCACTTTATGCTTAATTGTATGTGACTAAATACCCAAAAGAAACATGCTTTGTGTGACTAAATGTTAGAAAAGGCCACACAAACATAAAATTCAAGTGGCCATTGGATGATCAATAGTCACACAAAAGGCACATTTCTTTATTTTCAACACCATATGGTCACACTTATTAACACTTTTGGACACTTTATGTTTAATTGTATGTGACTAAATACCCAAAAGAAAGATGCTTGGTGTGACTAAATGTTAGAAAAGGCCACACAAACATAAAATTCAATTGGCCATTGGATGATCAATAGGCACACAAAACACACATTTCTTCACTTTCAACACCATATGGTCAAACTTATTAACACTTTTGGCCTTTTATGATTAATTGTATGTGACTAAATACCCAACATACTTTTGTGTGACTAAATGTTACAAAAGCCCACACAAACATAAAATTCAAGTGGACATTGGATGATCAATAGTCACACAAAACACACATTCTTCTTTTTAAACACCATTATGCAGTCACATTAACACTTTTGGCCACTTTATGCTTAATTGTATGTGAGTAAATACCCAAAAGAAACATGCTTTGTGTGACTATATGTTAGAAAAGGCCACACAAACATAAAATTCATATGGCCATTGGATGATCAATAGTCACACAAAACACACATTTCTTCACTTAAAACACCATATGGTCACACTTATTAACACTTTTGGCCACTTTATGCTTAATTGTATGTGACTAAATACCCAAAAGAAACATGCTTTGTGTGACTAAATGTTAGAAAAGGCCACACAAACATAAAATTCAAGTGGCCATTGGATGATCAATAGTCACACAAAAAACACATTTCTTCACTTTAAACACCATATGGTCACACTTATTAACACTTTTGGACACTTTATATTTAATTGTATGTGACTAAATACCCAAAAGAAAGATGCTTGGTGTGACTAAATGTTAGAAAAGGCCACACAAACATAAAATTCAATTGGCCATTGGATGATCAATAGGCACACAAAACACACATTTCTTCACTTTCAACACCATATGGTCAAACTTATTAACACTTTTGGCCACTTTATGATTAATTGTATGTGACTAAATACCCAAAAGAAACATACTTTGTGTGACTAAATGTTACAAAAGCCCACACAAACATAAAATTCAAGTGGCCATTGGATGATCAATAGTCACACAAAACACACATTTCTTCACTGTAAACACCGTATTGTCACACTTATTAACACTTTTGGCCACTTTATGCTTTATTGTATGTGAGTAAATACCCAAAAGAAACATGCTTTGTGTGACTATATGTTAGAAAAGGCCACACAAACATAAAATTCATATGGCCATTGGATGATCAATAGTCACACAAAACACACAATTCTTCACTTAAAACACCATATGGTCACTTATTTTTGCACACTTTTATGCCTAATTGTATGTGACTAAATACCCAAAAGAAACATGCTTTGTGTGACAAAATATTAGAAGAGGCCACACAAATATAAAATTCATGTGGCCATTGGATGATCAATAGTCACACAAAACACACATTTCTTCACTTTAAACACCATATGGTCACACTTATTAACATTTTTGGCCACTTTATGATTAATTGTATGTGACTAAATACCCAAAAGAAACATGCTTTGTGTGACTAAATGTTAGAAAAGGCCACACAAACATAAAATTCAAGTGGCCATTGGATGATCAATAGTCACACAAAACACACATTTCTTCACTTAAAACGCCATATGGTCACACTTATTAACACTTTTGGCCACTTTATGATTAGTTGTATGTGACTAAATACACAAAACAAACATGCTTTGTGTGACTAAATGTTTCAAAAGGCCACACAAACACAAAATTCATGTGGCCATTGGATGATCAATAGTCACACAAAAGACATATTTCTTCACCTTAAACGCCATATGGTCACACTTATTAACACTTTTGGTCACTTTATGCTTAATTGTATGTGACTAAATACCCAAAAGAAACATGCTTTGTGTGACTAAATGTTAGAAAAGGCCACACAAACATAAAATTCAAGTGGCCATTGGATGATCAATAGTCACACAAAAGGCACATTTCTTTATTTTCAACACCATATGGTCACACTTATTAACACTTTTGGACACTTTATGTTTAATTGTATGTGACTAAATACCCAAAAGAAAGATGCTTGGTGTGACTAAATGTTAGAAAAGGCCACACAAACATAAAATTCAATTGGCCATTGGATGATCAATAGGCACACAAAACACACATTTCTTCACTTTCAACACCATATGGTCAAACTTATTAACACTTTTGGCCACTTTATGATTAATTGTATGTGACTAAATACCCAAAAGAAACATACTTTGTGTTACTAAATGTTACAAAAGCCCACACAAACATAAAATTCAAGTGGCCATTGGATGATCAATAGTCACACAAAACACATTTCTTCACTTAAAACACCATATGGTCACACTTATTAACACTTTTGGCCACTTTATGCTTAATTGTATGTGACTAAATACCCAAAAGAAACATGCTTTGTGTGACTAAATGTTAGAAAAGGCCACAAAAACATAAAATTCATATGGCCATTGGATGATCAATAGTCACACAAAACACACATTTCTTCACTTAAAACACCATATGGTCACACTTATTAACACTTTTGGCCACTTTATGCTTAATTGTATGTGACTAAATACAAAAAAGAAACATGCTTTGTGTGACTAAATGTTAGAAAAGGCCACACAAACATAAAATTCAAGTGGCCATTGGATGATCAATAGTCACACAAAGGCACATTTCTTTATTTTCAACACCATATGGTCACACTTATTAACACTTTTGGACACTTTATATTTAATTGTATGTGACTAAATACCCAAAAGAAAGATGCTTGGTGTGACTAAATGTTAGAAAAGGCCACACAAACATAAAATTCAATTGGCCATTGGATGATCAATAGTCACACAAAACACATTTCTTCACTTTATACACCATATGGCCACACTTATTAACACTCTTTGCCACTTTATGATTAATTGTATGTGACTAAATACCCAAAAGAAACATACTTTGTGTGACTAAATGTTACAAAAGCCCACACAAACATAAAATTCAAGTGGCCATTGGATGATCAATAGTCACAAAACACACATTTCTTCACTTTAAACACCATATTGTCACACTTATTAACACTTTTGGCCACTTTATGCTTAATTGTATGTGAGTAAATACCCAAAAGAAACATGCTTTGTGTGACTATATGTTAGAAAAGGCCACACAAACATAAAATTCATGTGGCCATTGGATGATCAATAGTCACAAAAAACACACATTTCTTCACTTAAAACACCATATGGTCACACTTATTAACACTTTTGGCCACTTTATGCCTAATTGTATGTGACTAAATACCCAAAAGAAACATGTTTTGTGTGACTAAATGTTAGAAAAGGCCACAAAATATAAAAAATTCATGGCCATTGGATGATCAATAGTCACAAAAACCACATTTCTTCACTTTAAACACAATATTGTCACACTTATTATACTTTTTGCCACTTTATGATTAATTGTATCTGACTAAATACCCAAAAGAAACATGCTTTGTGTGACTAAATGTTAGAAAAGGCCACACAAACATAAAATTCATGTGGCCATTGGATGATCAATAGTCACACAAAACACACATTTCTTCACTATAAACACCATATGGTCACACTCATTAACACTTTTGGCCACTTTATGATTAGTTGTATGTGACTAAATACACAAAACAAACATGCTTTGTGTGACTAAATGTTTCAAAAGGCCACACAAACACAAAATTCATGTGGCCATTGGATGATCAATAGTCACACAAAAGACATATTTCTTCTTCACCTTAAACATATATGGTCACACTTATTAACACTTTTTGGTCACTTTATGCTTAATTGTATGTGACTAAATACCCAAAACAAACATGCTTTGTGTGACTAAATGTTAGAAAAGGCCACACAAACATAAAATTCATGTGGCCATTGGATGAACAATAGTCACACAAAAGGCACATTTCTTTATTTTCAACACCATATGGTCACACTTATTAACACTTTTGGACACTTTATGTTTAATTGTATGTGACTAAATACCCAAAAGAAAGATGCTTGGTGTGACTAAATGTTAGAAAAGGCCACACAAACATAAAATTCAATTGGCCATTGGATGATCAATAGGCACACAAAACACACATTTCTTCACTTTCAACACCATATGGTCAAACTTATTAACACTTTTGGCCACTTTATGATTAATTGTATGTGACTAAATACCCAAAAGAAACATACTTTGTGTTACTAAATGTTACAAAAGCCCACACAAACATAAAATTCAAGTGGACATTGGATGATCAATAGTCACACAAAACACACATTTCTTTACTGTAAACACCATATTGTCACACTTATTAACACTTTTGGCCACTTTATGCTTAATTGTATGTGACTAAATACCAAAAGAAACATGCTTTGTGTGACTATATGTTAGAAAAAACCACAAAACATAAAATTCATGTGGCCATTGGATGATCAATAGTCACACAAAACACACATTTCTTCACTTAAAACACCATATGGTCACACTTATTAACAATTTTGGCCACTTTATCCTTAATTGTATGTGACTAAATACCCAAAAGAAACATGCTTTGTGTGACTAAATGTTAGAAAAGGCCACACAAACATAAAATTCAAGTGGCCATTGGATGATCAATAGTCACACAAAAGGCACATTTCTTTATTTTCAACACCATATGGTCACACTTATTAACACTTTTGGACACTTTATATTTAATTGTATGTGACTAAATACCCAAAAGAAAGATGCTTGGTGTGACTAAATGTTAGAAAAGGCCACACAAACATAAAATTCAATTGGCCATTGGATGATCAATAGGCACACAAAACACACATTTCTTTCAACACCATATGGTAACACTTATTAACACTTTTGGCCACTTTATGATTAATTGTATGTGACTAAATACCCAAAAGAAACATACTTTGTGTGACTAAATGTTACAAAAGCCCACACAAACATAAAATTCAAGTGGCCATTGGATGATCAATAGTCACACAAAACACACATTTCTTCACTGTAAACACCGTATTGTCACACTTATTAACACTTTTGGCCACTTTATGCTTAATTGTATGTGAGTAAATACCCAAAAGAAACATGCTTTGTGTGACTATATGTTAGAAAAGGCCACACAAACATAAAATTCATATGGCCATTGGATGATCAATAGTCACACAAAACACACAATTCTTCACTTAAAACGCCATATGGTCACACTTATTAACACTTTTGGCCACTTTATGCCTAATTGTATGTGACTAAATACCCAAAAGAAACATGTTTTGTGTGACTAAATGTTAGAAAAGGCCACACAAATATAAAATTCATGTGGCCATTGGATGATCAATAGTCACACAAAACACACATTTCTTCACTTAAAACACCATATGGTCACACTTATTAACATTTTGGCCACTTTATGATTAATTGTATGTGACTAAATACCCAAAAGAAACATGCTTTGTGTGACTAAATGTTAGAAAAGGCCACACAAACATAAAATTCATGTGGCCATTGGATGATCAATAGTCACACAAAACACACATTTCTTCACTATAACACCATATGGTCACACTTATTAACACTTTTGGCCACTTTATGATTAGTTGTATGTGACTAAATACACAAAACAAACATGCTTTGTGTGACTAAATGTTTCAAAAGGCCACACAAACATAAAATTCATGTGGCCATTGGATGATCAATAGTCACACAAAAGACATATTTCTTCACCTTAAACGCCATATGGTCACACTTATTAACACTTTTGGTCACTTTATGCTTAATTGTATGTGACTAAATACCCAAAAGAAACATGCTTTGTGTGACTAAATGTTAGAAAAGGCCACACAAACATAAAATTCAAGTGGCCATTGGATGATCAATAGTCACACAAAAGGCACATTTCTTTATTTTCAACACCATATGGTCACACTTATTAACACTTTTGGACACTTTATGTTTAATTGTATGTGACTAAATACCCAAAAGAAAGATGCTTGGTGTGACTAAATGTTAGAAAAGGCCACACAAACATAAAATTCAATTGGCCATTGGATGATCAATAGGCACACAAAACACACATTTCTTCACTTTCAACACCATATGGTCAAACTTATTAACACTTTTGGCCACTTTATGATTAATTGTATGTGACTAAATACCCAAAAGAAACATACTTTGTGTGACTAAATGTTACAAAAGCCCACACAAACATAAAATTCAAGTGGCCATTGGATGATCAATAGTCACACAAAACACACATTTCTTTACTGTAAACACCATATTGTCACACTTATTAACACTTTTGGCCACTTTATGCTTAATTGTATGTGAGTAAATACCCAAAAGAAACATGCTTTGTGTGACTATATGTTAGAAAAGGCCACAAAAACATAAAATTCATATGGCCATTGGATGATCAATAGTCACACAAAACACACATTTCTTCACTTAAAACACCATATGGTCACACTTATTAACAATTTTGGCCACTTTATCCTTAATTGTATGTGACTAAATACCCAAAAGAAACATGCTTTGTGTGACTAAATGTTAGAAAAGGCCACACAAACATAAAATTCAAGTGGCGATTGGATGATCAATAGTCACACAAAACACACATTTCTTCACTTTAACACCATATGGTCACACTTATTAACACTTTTGGCCACTTTATGATTTATTGTATGTGACTAAATACACAAAACAAACATGCTTTGTGTGACTAAATGTTACAAAAGGCCACAAAAAAATAAAATCCAAGTGGCCATTGGATGATCAATAGTCACACAAAAGACATATTTCTTCACCTTAAACACCATATGGTCACACTTATTAACACTTTTGGCCACTTTATGCTTAATTGTATGTGACTAAATTCCCAAAAGAAACATGCTTTGTGTGACTATACAGTGTTTATGGTCACTAATACGGATTAATCTAATAAAATTTATACCTAATTAGTCACACATGTTATGGTTTTGGTTACGGTTTTGTAATAGAGACTAAAATAAAGTCAAACATGTGACTTTAGAATTTTGTGGTGTAGCGACCTTTAGTCACTGCCTTCGAAAAATCATGTGTGACTATATGTATATCGCACACATATTGGGTTTAGCCAAATCCACTTTTTGTTCTAGTGTAGCCAGCCGGAAGGATTCGTTGATCCAGAGTTCCCTAATCACGTCTACAAACTGAACAAGGCTCTCTACAGTTTCAAACAAGCCCGTCGGGCATGGTATGATAAGTTGTCATCCTTTCTCCTTGCTAATCATTTTATCAAAGGGTCGGTCGACCCAATCTTTGTTTATTCAATATCATATAGCGCACATTTTATTTGTTCAGATTTATGTGGATGATATCATCTTTGGTTCTACCACAAAAGAACTCAAACCTTTTCAAATATAATGAAAACAAATTTTGAAATGTCAATGATGGGTGAACTTATGTTCTTCTTAGGACTACAAGTTCATCAATCACCCCATGGTATTTTCTTAAGTCAGTCCAAATATCTTTGTTAAAATATTGAATAAACATGGAATGCAAAGTTGTGACACTTACAATACACCGATGGCACATACCAACAATTTGGATCTTTGATTTACATGGGAAATTGGTTGACCCTACAAATACCGAAGTATTATTGGGTCCTTCATGTATCTAACAGCCAGTAGACCCGACATTGTATTTTCTGTATATCTTTGCTCCCATTATCAGTCGAGACCAACTGAAAAAGACCTCTCCAAGGCTAAAAGAATCCTCCGATACGTCAAGGGAACCATTAACTTTGGCATCTGGTATCCAAAGGATTCTGGTTTTGAACTAATGGCATTTTAGACTGGCCCGACCACGCAGGATGCTTAGATTCACGGAAAAATTCCGGGAGGTTTACAATTCCTTGGTGATAAATTGGTGTCATGGCAATCGAAGAAGCAGGATTGCACATCACATCATCAACTGGTGAATATGTAGCCATTTCTATGTGTGTTGTAAGTCATTTGGATGAGAACACAACTCAAGGATTATGGTTATGTATTTGACAAAATTCGGTGTCTCTGCGACGAAATGCTATTGCAATCTCTTGCAACACCGTTCAACACTCAAAGTCAAAGTACATCGATCATCGATATCATTTCATCAAAGAGCACATGGAAAAGGGTACAGTTGAATTATACTTTGTAGGTAGAGAACACCAATTGGAGGATCTTCTCACTAAAGCCTTGCTTCCCGCAAATTCTTGACTTGATTCACCGAATGGTATGAGGTGTTTGACTCGAAGAACCGGATGAACTTTTAAAACTCACTTGAAAAGTCAAACACCAAAACCTCTTTTGTAAATATTTTTCAAAAACAAAATACAAAAATATAAAAACGTATAAAATCCAAAAAATATTTTTCTTTTCTAAATTATTTGAAAAACAAACATCGCAAGTACAAAACTTCCATCAACACAGTATTCTATCAAACTTTTCACCATTTTTCCCGAACAAGTGTTGAGGGGGAGAAAGTAAATATTTTTTAGCTTCATAAAACCTTGTACTTGCATGTTACTAAAAATACATTGTTTGCTATTAAGTGGTGGATAATTATCTTGAAAGATACCCTCCTCGGACTCAAATGTTTACAAATTTCATTATTTCAAAAGTCGAGGGGGAGTATCATTAAGTTTCTTGCCTAATAAATGTTTGTCTCTTAAAACGGGAGTTAATGGTTCTTAGCTGAAAACTCTTTGAGGTTGACGCACTGAATGTGTCAATTTTGAAAAATAATTTTAAACAAAGCTCCTCAACCACCACATTGAATGCTTACTTGTAAGCATTTACTCCTAAAAACCAACCAAGATCCAACGACCCACAATCATCCTTCAAATCCGTTTGTTCAATTCAAAATCTGTAAGTTGTTAAACGTTTTGATCAAGATTTTAAACATAGATTTTGAAAATCTTTTCAATCCAACAGTTCAATTTTTCTATAAGTGATTTTGATTGAAATAATTTTGAAAATCTTTATGCCTAAATTTGTTTTTATTGAAATGGTTGATGTTAAAACATTTACAAATGTGTTCAAAACCTATTTCAAGCATCCAATCATACCCAGAAACACTAATTGATCGAATTTGAAAATTAGGGTTCATGTGTTCGTATTGGGGGTTTTCTTGTTTGTGATTTATGCTATGATTAGATGGTTAGGATTGTGTTTGAACGTGTTTATATACACGTTAGGAACATTTAATATTCTCAGAAATACATAATTTGCTAGAATCAAAGGTTTAGGGTTCTAGGGCTCGTAACTTTTGAATCTTCTGATTCTGTGGTAGATTTATGTTAAAACTTGTTTCATTTCACTCCTATAACATCTAGGATTACCCATAAACAATTCTTGATTGATTCGTGTGGTTAAATTGATTATGCGTAGGATAAGGGTTTAGGGTTTAAGCTTGCTTTACGCCTAAGTTGTTCTATGTTTAATTGATATGGTTTTATGATTGTTTTGTGATCTTGTTATTGTTTAGAATGTACTGTAATCAAGTTTCTAATGTTTGTGATTTTCAGGCTGCTTATTCGTAAAATTCCAACCAAAGGTGTTCTTATGTTACACATAAGGAATACTCTTATGCATAAAGGTTACGCCTAAGAGAAATCTTACGCGTAACTCTTACGCATAAGAGGTATACAGTAGGATTACGTGTATCTTGGAAAGATATGAGTAAACAAGGGTTGTTACGCATAAGCTTTACTCTTACGAGTAAACCTTACGCATAACATTCAGCTTAACCTTAGGCATAAGCATAAAGTTTTTGAACTTGTTTTACGCGTAAGAAATTCTTACGCATAAGACTTGTTCTTACACTTTAGCTTACGCCTACGCATAAGCACCTTCTTTATGAATAAGGCCTCATGTTTTCGCATAAGCTACCATTCAATTTGTATTTGACTGTTACACATAAGCAATCTGTTGTATGTTACGAATAAGTCACAAAAACCTAATGTTACGCATAAACTTACAAAAGTTAAAATGTTGTTTGTTTAAGTGAAAAATTGGACTTCAAACTTAAATATTAACTCGTTTTCGTAACTTATCACATCAACTTTAAACAATTGAACTAAAGTGACTTAGGACTTGTAACTAACATAAACATGATAACATCAAACAAGTAATTGGACAATAAATCAAACTAAAACTAACACAATGTGTTTCTATATGTTTGTTCTTTTGTCTAATAACTTTCAGATCACAAAATGGCTGTCAATAAAGAAAACATCAATGCCCGTAATGAGCTCACAATGGCCGATATCATTCCAGCCGGTTATGAAAAAACTATTGGGAAGAACAATCTCCGTGTCGACTTCAACAACTTCACTTGCTCTGAATCTTCCTACAAAGTTGTTGTTGACATTCCCAAACATCATCCTTTCAACCTCATGCTTACCAACTCAGCCTCTACACCAGAAATCTATATTCATCAGTTTTGGCATACAATGGAGAAAATAGATGGACAAGATGCGGTGAAAGTGACGCTTGGCACTCACGAGGTCACTGTCACTATGGCTGATCTTCGCATCATTCTTCTACTTCCAGTCATACCTACTATGTCAGAATTCCTAATGAGACGGAGGTACTTGACTTCTTGGTCAACATTGGGTATGACAAAGAATATGGGGTCTTTTCCACACACTCCAGATTCGACGTCAAGAATATCCTACAACCCTGGAGGACCATTTATCTAATGATAGCCAAATCAGTCTCGGGAAGAGATAGTGGCCATGAACACCCGAAGCTAATGCATCTTCAAACCTTCTGGGGAATGGTTCACTTAAACCACATTGATTATGCAAGCCTCATCTGGGAGGATATGATGCAAAACTACAGGAAACCTAGTTCCAAGATTCCCTTCATCCGCTACACCAAGTTACTTATCCATAACCTTCTCGGGAAGCACCAGAGTATCCCAATGAGACTGAACGACCCAAACATGCACTCAATGTTTAATGAGCCTACTCTGAACTCAGTCAGGTTTAAAGGAACCACCACTCGCAAACAAGGAGTAGAAACTTTCGCAGGCTTGGTTAGTGATACAATCAGGGATCTTGATTCCTACAGACGTTACAGGGAGGCATTGATTGCGGGTAAAGTTGGCTTCATGGATGAGAAGACCACTTCAAAGGTTACAACAAGGGCAAAGAAAGCTGGAAGCACTGCTAGTTCTACAAAGTCAAAGAAGAAGAAAACCAGCAGTAAGATCAGGAGAAAACTTCCAACCAACATCGTCAAACCAGAACCAGAACCAGTGCAGACTTCTCTACATGATGACGATTCGGAAACTGAGTCAGATGAGTTGGTTGTCTACAGTGAGGCTCGTGCTGATGAGTCAACTGTCGAGAAGAAGAAAAAGGACAAGCTTGAGAGTTCTTCGTATGTAAAACTTGATGAATACATTGACTCATACGTACCTTCTGATGAAGAACTCAAATTTGACAAACGGAAGAAATATCTTGAGGAAGAAGAAGAAGAAGATTCAGAGTGGAAGTATGATCCAAAGGCCGAAGAGAAACAACTACAGAAAACTCTGAATCAACAACGAATGGAGAAAGCTGCTGCTGAATTTGCACTTCATCAATATGAAGGGCCAGGAGGTTCCAGCGGTGGTGTTCTTACTACACCTGTTTCTGATCCGGTTAATCTACCCGGTAAAGGAACTGGTGCCACCACTGAAAAGGAACCTGTAGTTGAACAATAGCAAGAAGATGAAGAGTTGATCTACTATGGAGATAACGATCAGGAGCAAGATGAGAGAATCACTGCCAAAGATTTCTTTGTAGTTAAAGAAGAGTTGAAAATGAAGAAGGCCGAAGAGGAAGCGGCCAAGGCCAAAGAAGAAGCTGCTAGAGCAGAAGAGGAACGTTTGAAAGGTAAACCGACGCCTACATTGTTGACAACCCTGAAAACAAACCTCAACAATCTTTGGAACCACCCCTTTACAACTCCAAATATGAATCATATTCACACTCATCACCACCACCGAAGGAAATAACAAAATCATCATCAAAATCCATCAAGAAAAAAGCCGAAAGTTGGGCATCTCGTACAAAGGAAAAGATCCAGAAAGTTGTGCTTCAGTCTCGTAAATGCAAACAAAGTCTCATTACAACAAGAATGAACAAACTGGCCGATGCGGTCATTGATCTTTCCAAACACATGGACGAGTTTCAAGGCGAAAGAGCACAGATCCAAGCATTTCTCACTAGGGACGTTCAAGGTGAAATGAATGAACAAATAAGGAACTACACTCAATCATTCCTTCAGAACATGGTTCCCTTTTGTCACTAGGGAGATATTCAAGGATCAGTTCTACCCAATGATTAAAACAATAGTTCAACAGATTATTACTACAACACTGGTGGTCATGCATACAAGGCCAGTCAGGCCTCAAGTTGTCTATGAAGATGACTTGATTTCAGAATTAGTGCTGAAAATGACTCCTGAAGCTCCATCTTTCACCTCTGATGAGGAAAAGCTATATGAGCTACTTCTGGCACGACAACTGAAAACATCCTGCAAGGAAGCTGCTGGTCAAGATAAGAGACCAAGAAATGATGATGACAAGGAAGAGGATCCAAATGCAAAAAGACAGAAGAAGACCGGCGAGTCATTGTCATCTATGCCACCACCACCTGCTAGAACAACCACGACACCCGCACAACAAGCTACCAAACAACCTTCATTTGATCAACCTCGGGATGCAGATTCTCCACCACCACAGTAGAAAACCGGTGATCATTTCACATATACCGGTGGTGAAGATCATGAAATTCCAGACCATCATATCGACCAGAGTCATCCTCCCAAACGAAGAAGAAGAAACCGTCAGTCGTCTCTTGGCTAGATGACAACAATACTGAGGAGTATGAATGGTTTAGTAACATGGTTGAGGCAACACCTAGACTACCTAAAGGCCAAGAACGGGTAGATGGTCGAACCATAGAGCAAGTCAAGATTATCCAAGATGAATTCTGAATTAAGAAGATGACGAAACAGGAGCTCCGCAGAATCAAGAAGGATGCATTCAACTTGCTGAAATATAGATCCTGCAATACAGTCGAGCTCGAATACCACTTGGACAACATTGCCCGTGCAATGTCCAACAACATCGATTGGCTCAACCCCGAATCAAACATCGACATTACAAGAAATGATAATGAATACATGGATTGGACCAAGCCTCTACCGACAATTGGTAAACCCAAACAACCAAGGATCCCCTTCCGCTTTTTCTTCAACAACAATCTGGAGTTCCTTCAACACGGTAGCAGTGTAAGCAAGAAGTATGCTACCTCGCTAACATTCAACATCCCTGCTGCAGTATTCTCATCCAACATTACCATTGAAGAAGATGCCACAAACTTGTTTGTCGACAAGGTGGTGGAGTATGAAATTGATGCCAAATATGGTATTCATCATTGGCCAGAGAGGAGGAGGCTATACTACAGGAGCTACCAAGTAAGAAAGTCAAACATGGAGGTAAAGAATGACAAGAGAATAGTTGATGTGATGTCGGTCTCATTGGAAACAAAGTGAGGCTACTCATTCTTGTCCAAGATCAAGGTCAAAAGACAAGATGAACAAGGGTACGATTTCGCTGAAGCTGACTTCCCTGCGTTGTCGCTTAACGACATTGAAGACACGTATCTCATAAAGGTACTAGGAAGGATGCGATAGTTCTCGATAGGAATTCAACTCCAGTTCATCATTGCGCTTCTAATCTTCATCTGCAGCAAAGTTATTCAAGAACGTGTTGAAGATTTGCAACTTGGCGTTGAATCATACTAGAAGCAGATCAATCTCACCAAACCACTTCTACACTTTAACGAGCTCACCAACAACCTCAGTACACAATTCTGCGAAAACCAAAGTTTGGAATCATCTACAGAAGTGAGCATCATCATACATGCTTCATGGCGTTTGACGAAATCCATAAATTATGTGATACAACGTTGAAGATGGTTCGTGATGGGTTGGCATATCGTTTAAAGGATATTGAGGCTGGTATTGTTCAGAAAAAGAGATGGAACTCCACGGATCGCAAGTATGTTTGTAGGTTTATCACGAGGCTGGAAGAAAGGTTGATACACAGGGATCAGATGAGACATTTGGAAAGCTTCTTGGGCGGAAGATAGAGCTTCTCTATCTTGACATACCAACGTCCAGATAAAGTTCCTGGTCGTGTGTAAAACATTTGGGTACTCTTTAACTTGATTGTGATTTTAATATTTGATTTATATATATTAATTATGGTTTGTGCATAAATAGCAGTGTACAACCCGATCTTGTATAGAAAGGACCCTGTGGTACGCTTCAGTGCCACAATCCTTATAAAAGGAGCGAAAGCTTCTTACTTTTGAGTAAAATTAATCAAATCTTTCAATATTTTCAAAATTTTGCTCAAAAGAACAAGTATTCCCTCTCGTGTTTTCCAAAACCTCAAAAGTTAACATCACTTGTTGAGGGGGAGTATTTACAAACAAATTGTTCTAATCAAAGTTCTTTGTGGAAATCTTCCCACAAAACTCAAAATGGTCATATTTTATATTAAAATTTCATCAAAAATAACATTGATATGCCATTTTTGACAGGGAGAAAAATTGTGTAATCCAAATATGTTGGATTGTGAATAGAATCTCAATGTGCTAAGACTTAACTATTGAATTGACGAGCTATAATATGTCATAAATCGAAAAGATTTGTCTTCCAAGATTTATCTTAGTAGAGAAACTCTTGATAGACATGAACTTTGACGGGTTTGACAACCTTTTCAAGGTTTGTTCACATCTTCAAGGTAGTTATTAGAGCTAGTTGTCACCTAAAAGATGACAATGTAACTCTTTAACTATTCAACGTAACCTTGTCTCGCTGGGAATTGTCTATCTTGAGTCGATCAATTCAAAAGTGCGCACTCTACCCTCACTGTGCAGATTTCAGTCAAAACTCATAAGCACATGTGGAGTGGGAGTATTTCTGAAAATACAAAACTCTCGAAGAGTTACAAACATGTTTTCATACATAAACACTTTGACAGATTTTTATGCAAATGGTTATATGGCAACATAGGATAGTCTTAGAGTTATAAGGTGACTAAATTTAGGAATAAACGTCCTATGATCCGCCAGATCCGAAGGGATCTACCCAAGGACACTAAAAATAGTTAGTATTAAGAATTCCTTAGGTATGATTGAAAAAGAAGAAATGAGAATCGGAGAAAGAAGGAGTTGAAGAATTAAAAAGAAAAGTTAAAGAAAAGGGTGAAAAGAAATAGCCCTCCAAATTATTCAACTTAGGGCAGACACCGAGTTCAATTCATATACTACTGGATGTCACAAGATGACACCGATATTGAAGACAAAGTCGTCATGGACCCAGTGACGCAATGCACTAAACCTTCTTAGCCACTCAAGTTCTCTCAAAATAGCTTGTTTCATTCTCACATGGAACCATAAGTAATCTATCGACTTTCTCTTAGAGATTGTTGGTATTGAAGAAGGAGACCCTCTCCCTAGTCTCCGCTTAGGAAAACCAAAGCGCACTATTGATTCTAGAGCCACGAGATTCATCAAAAGATCTCTTAGGAACACTGAATCTTTCATCACTTGTCGTTCAACAATAAGAACGCAAGTGACATATTCTAGAGTCCTTCACATATCTTAGCAATCTGCCGAGAACATTTATGAAGGGATTCACAATTGGGATCCTCAGTGATTGAATGGAAACTCCTGCAAGGGTCAACATCAAACAGCCCTAACAGCAGGTCACTTTTGTATGTCTCAAATGGTCTGCAGTCGTGAGGTGATGCTTCGGTGTACCTCAACGACTCACCTGAACTCTAGATATACTTCGGTATATTGTGTTAGCCTACTTGAGGGCCTCCAGTTCAGGAACAACCTTTGTAAGAATTAGACATGTGTTTTCACACTATGCTGTTAACACCCTCGAAGTTCGAACTTGTAAGTGCTGGAAATCCTGCTAAGGAGATTCCTTTCAAGAATCGAGTCCTGAAGATGTGGGTCATTACTTGAACTTGTTCAATGTAATGCCAACTATCCCTCCACGGGATTCGGACGGCTGATTCACCCGACCAAGGTGAATGGAATCAAGACACTCATCAGTAACACAATCGTAGTGGTCAATTCTTTAAGAAAAGTCCACAATGATCGATTGGTGTTTTTCAGTAACCCATTTATGCAGCTACTGTTGGATGTTCCTGGGAGAAAAGATCGTGCCATTATCCACATGCTCATACCAACAACATCACATATGAAGTTCTCTCATTATCAAAGGCAACACAAAAGTTAATACTATTATTCTTCTAAGCCAAAGAATCTACAAAGTTTAAAGACTCGAGAACTACACCACACTTGGAATTCAAAGTCAAAAGATGTGTGAGGATGGTGGAGAAAGACGTGGAGACACCTGATCAATAATACTGACCAATGGCAGACAACAACATACTCTCACAACATCCACAAAAGAACAAAGAACAAAGAAAACAACAGAGTCAAAGCTGATAAAGTCAAAAGAAAAAAAGTATCTCTACTCACAAGAAAGAAGAATGCTAAAAGACGTCAAGCAACCACTATTACATCATCACTAACACTTAGGAGGAGATTATTGGAATCACTTTTAACTAGTATTATCAAGTGTTAGTCATTTCATTGTAATAGGTTGCTTCATTATGGCTTTTATGTTAGTAATTAGAGCTAGGCTTATGTAGAAAGCCCATAAGCCTATGCATAGGCCTAAAAGGCCAAGGGAAGGGATGCCCTAGCTCCCTTGCATATAAATACAATGTAACCTCTCATTTGAGAGGTGTTGATCTCTTTCATAATAAGCATAAACATTTCCATACTGTCTTTCGTGTGATTGAAATCAGCCATCTCTTCTTATATCTTGTTTCTATCATCTACATACTTGTGTTCATATTATGGTGACCTAACACAGAAGGCATGTTTCCATTAACATTTAAGACTTCACGAGTGTACATAAGATAATCATCAAGATCTTTTTGCACGAGTCTTTTTGAGCAAATTAAATATGACACTATATTCTGTTTTAACTTTTGCAATTTCTTGTTCATATTTAAAAATCTGACACTTCAAAGACGCGTTTTTCTCATCCAGTCGTTTGAGTTTTGGTTCAAAAGTTTTATCACTCGACTGTTTGAGTTTGTTTTGCAAAGCAAGTTCTCGATTATTACAATCTTTTTGACACCATTGAAGACGACGTGTTACAATAGAAAGTTCATTTAACATACGCTCATTTTCAGCTTTCAAAGGTTTGATTTGAGACACATTATCAACAATCTCAACATTATCAACAGAATTAACAGCAATATTATCAAAAGCAGAAGCAGCAGTATAATACAACACAAGTGATATGGTTTCAGCATAGATAACATCTTCTAAGAGTCGATCGACATGGTTTTGAAAAATTTTGTTCTTCTTTTTGGTTTTCAAAGTCCATGCCTCTATTGCATTGAAAATTGTTTTCATGTGCCCAATCTCCTTCTGAAGATCCCATTCCCAATATGTTGCACACATAGGTAAATTTCGAACATGGGGTAAAAGGTGTTTTTGAAAAATATCCCTTTGTTTTCGGGCATGAGGTGATTGAAAAGTTTCAACTTTTATTTCCGAATTAAGTTATATTTCACGTTCCAAAAGATTAATGTCAGACATGAATGTATCAAAGTATTTAAGAAGTTGACATCTTTCGGGTAATGGTGTGATTTCACTTAAAGAAGGTAAAGGACCACTAATTTGTGCAACTGGTTTGACGGGACCAACGTTAGAAGAGGACTCAAGAATTGGTGTGACAACCCAAGGCGTGTTTATATTATCCTGTTGTTTAACAAAAGTTATGAGAGGTCCTTTTGAATAATCAAATGGTTTATTATATTTAACGTTTTCCATTTTCAATCGACTCTCATCTTCTGCATCGATTTCTTCTTCACGATTATATTCAACGACACGCACAACAGTTTCATCTAGCATATGTTTGACACTATACAGCTTTTGATTTACTTTGAATGCTCTATTGAAAAAACGTGGTTTTTTATTAGCAAGATTTGGCCCATATCATCTGGATTTGGCTTAAATGTGAACTTTTGAATCGTTGTGATTGACTCACCATGTTTATAGACAACATTTTGAAACTCTTTGAATTTGTTTTGCAAATCGACAATTTCATCAAGATATTGATCAATTCATTTCGTTGAGGTTTGTTTGAATTCTGAAAACTCCTTTTGACACAATGACAACTGAGACTTGGCTTTTTGAGTTTCCGAAGTAAGAGTGTTAATGTGTTGTTTATGTTCAAATTTGTGTTGTTCTATTTGAGAAATCAAATCATTTTTGGAAACAACTAGATCATGCACCTGTTTTTCTAAAGATTGTTCGTTTTGTTATGACTTTTAAAAAGCGACTTCAAAACTATTTAAAACATCTTAGGCAATCCAAACACTCAGGATTTATAGGTACTAGACCTTAATAGAAAATAATCACCCCGCTACTTTGCTGTCTGAGAGACGGATCCCTAGTTTATAACTAGATGGATTCCCAATGTTAGGGATCCGTGGGATCCGGGTCTCCAGAACAGTTTATGATAACTTTGCCTTTTCAATTCAAACTCTCTTTAGTAGTCTAAACATTTTTTCTTGCCTTAAATGGCTCCCTAGGATAGAAAAACACTATAGTTGACCTTAATGCATGCCAAAATTCTTAGTGGTCAAGAATCTAATTCATTAACCCAATTTCATCTTTTATAAACCAAGTGTAGTTATGTTTTTAAACCATCATTCAAACCACCATTCAAAAATTAGTATCTAAGACATCCATTATATCCTCTCTTTCACTATGACTAAAGCATATAGCAAAAAATCTTCAACCAACGGTTCCTCCAAGAGAAATACTTATATGGTTCATGAGATATCATCAACCGAGTCATCGCCCGTAAGAAGTCCAAATGCTAGAATCCCTACTCAACAAATTCAACCAACCAAAGCTATAAGAACCACTAGGATTAGCATTCGACCTTTTGAGTTGGAAAGGCCCTCATCAAGCATTAAACCAAACACACCTAGCTTAAGTAAAACACCTAAGCCTTCATTTTTAGAACTTAGACTACATTCCTTTACCACACCTCTTTCCCACCCAAATCTCTACTCGTTAGAAGACTCACTACCAAGGACTTCTCATTCACCTACCTTCTCATTAAATAGGGAACCACCTTTACCATCAAATAGTCCGTCTTTGGAGACAAGGAATTAAAAAAGACCCAACCATATAGAGGACATCCCATCTCCACCACCAACTCGTGCATCATCACCCTTATTTTTAGTTGATCTACACCTTACGTCGCTCAACTCACCTCTACAAATCCCACCATCCATTGAGGAGCCTCCTCAAAACAATCCATCTCCTCCATTTCTTATTCATGACAATAATTGCTCTAATTGTCAACTTACCCAAGGACTTGTTCAAGAAGTACGAAATGAGTTGCATTTCATGTTTAATCATCTCCTTGAACGATTCAACCAAACCAACAAGTCTACTCGTCCTAAGACTACAAGCACATTGATGCTTTTTATTAAGTGTTCGACACTTCTTAGAATTATTAGAAAAATGTATTACATGCTTTTGTCTTTCTCTTAGTTTTAGAGATATGTATATCATTTCTCATATTTTTATTGAATGAAATTACATGTTATATGCCATATGGTCTTGAGAATATGTTTGGCGCCTTAATATATAGCTATTGTTGATGTTGACACCACATTTTACATCTACATTGCTGTCATAAATATGCAGGCAGACGGATCCTTGACTTTTGCCTACATGAATGCCTCCCAAGGAGGAATCGTGGGATCAGTGCAATAGAAGAACTTTTTATTACTAATTTGAGTCTTATTTGTAGGAAATGTTTGCATCATATACTTGCTTTCCAACCTCTGTTTTGTATATTTTTAATATATACTTGAAGACTTTGTCACCCTCAACAAGGGGAAGCTTCTTGTGAAAGCAAAATTTTGTTCAAATGCTCGCAATACTTTCATATAGGATTACATTACTACTTGACGTCCTCCTCACAAATGAGCACTCGTCAAGGGGGAGCATGTTCGTCACTAAGACAAAACCATTTGCAAACAAAATTGCAAAACACTCGCTTAGTCTTTCTAATTACTTGATGCCCTCAACAAAGGGAAGCACCCTTCAAGGGGGAGCTAAGAAGAGAATTCTTCTCTTCTCTTACTCTCTATTTTTCATTTAATTACTTTATACACGTTTTTTCTTAAAACAACGTGTTAGTTTCTTTTCAACGCTCTTTTTGTTTCGACAAAAAGGGGGACAAGAGTGTAAAAACTCCAATTCAAACTTTTACAAATTTTAGTTTTTCCTTAAAATAATCTTATGTTTTGTCTTCAACAAAAAGAGGGAGATTGTTAATACAAATAAGCCGTAAAAATGTTTATTTATATTTTACGATCTTCTAACATTTTGTCGATAACAAACGTAAAATCATTTTAACGAAACAAATAAAATACGTAAATAGTTTGAGCCAATAGTTTACTAACACACTTACATTTTCATATAAAACACTAAACAAGCAATATTATTTACAACTTATAGAAATGCATATGTATAACAACTAGTGTTTACATAATATGGATATGTACTTATATATACTTAGTATATATTGTAATGGGTAATGTAATGGGTAAAAATCTATGTACTTGACCCATTGACTAGATACATTGAATGTAGTTGGGTAAAACCCAATGTTCATGAGCCATACCCATGGAGCTTGATCCATAACCCATGACCCATTGCATGACATCATCCATGAAGTCATGTTGGGTATTATCCATGACCGATGGACCTAAACCATGACCCATAACCCAAATAGTGAGGAGCGTCCACGGATCCCTAGGATTACACTGGACGGATTCCTCAAGTAAGGGATCAGTGGTATCCGGGGAAAGTAGAGGTTTTTCCCTATAAATAGTGAGCCATTTCTTCATTGTAACTCACCCCTTTTACACATACTCTCTCTTAGTGCCAACCTGGGTCGTTCCTCTTAAAGCGAGATCAAAAGGCATTAGTTGCCAAGCTTCGTTATCATCAAGACTACTGAAGTTCTCTTGTTGATAGTTCTTTCTTCCTCCTTAGAAGTGTTGTGTTGACATTCCAAAAGGGTTATGAGATAGTCCGTGTCGAAGGCATTAGTGAAAGGTGCCGAAGGCTCAAGTACAAGAAAGGTAATGGGTCGTGTCATTAGTTTGGGTGTACATTAGATATAGTACATCGATAGTGATTAGTTTGGGTCATAGTCTTATGATATTATTATAAGGAGTATGTATCCTTTGGGTTAGGTGTTGTGTAGTGTTGGGTAGCAGTTCCACCTTGGTAATGGAGCTCGGTATCTAGTCTTGTACCGGATAAAGTGTAGGAGATGTTGTTATAGGTTTGGTTCTACCTCGTGGAAGGACCCGGTGTCTAGCCTTGTACCAGTTAAAGAGTAGGCGACGTTGTGAAGGCTTCTCCACCACATTAAGGAGCTTGTGTTGTGTAGTTCTTACAAACTCTCGAGTAGGTAACTAGGGTAAGGAAGGTTTCCTTTATGGCCGAACAACTATAAACACTCGTGTCGTGGTTTTGTGTTTCTTACTCTTTTCATTTGCTTTACTTACTTATATACTTATCTATCAACATCCAACATACACATCAAATAGATTGACATAAGTCGATCTAAATAATTTAAAATGAAGTTTTAATCGGTAAAACTATTCAACCCCCCCCCCCTTCTAGTTTTCCACAATTGGTACCAGAGCTTCGTTACTAAGTTTCTTAGAGTATATTGTACTTTAAAAACTTGATACGATCTGTGTATGTTTGAAAACTACAAAGAAGGAAATTTCTTAAAACAAAAAGTCATGTTTTTAGAAATCATCATATATTAAAATGTTTGATAATGATAGATCATTCTAACGTTTTCTTTGTTGAGAATTCTCCATACTAGGATTTGGACATCTTAGAAGATCATGAAGAATTTCGTGTCTATGATTTTTTTTCATAAAATGAATATATAGCAAATGTATGTTCTCTATTATCTTACTTATAGATAAATTATTGAATAATTCCTATCTTAATTAATAATATCATTTCTTATAACATGTAAAGAATCGTAGACTCAATGCGTATACTTCAATATAACTAAAGTTGTTATCTATATTGAACACATCATCAAGAAGAGCATTCTTGGTTGATCTCTATAGACAAAACTACAAACTAGTCATTTTACGTCATAATGATATCTTGGCTATTCGGACGCCTTGATCATCATCTCTCACATAAGACTGTTGGCATTACATCCATGTCAATAGTGTTCTTGTGAAACTTCTCATATCATGATAAAATAGTATTTTTTTCATGATTCTTAACTTCTCAAATTATGACTCATTAATAAAAAGGGAATCTAGTCAAAAAATGACTAGCAAAACACAAAAACTCATCAAAACCTCGAACCATAAACAAACCTTAAGTTATAGAGCAAAAACACCAACACTAGTCAAGAATTAAAACTCCTGTATCAAAAATTATCAAAGTTCACTTAAACTGTTCTGCTGATCTACCGGATCCCTGCGAATGAACTAGTCAGATCCCTCATTCAAGGGATCCGTGGGAACCGGCACATCAGAAGACATAATAAGTGCTAGATGATCACTGTGGAGTTTTACTTTTCACTTTACTCTCACACTCACGAACATAAACCCTAAGTTACTGTTCACAGGAGTTCATTCATCATCATTTCAAAGGAAATAATCACTTGTGTAAGTATAATCTTCACAACATTATTATTTCCATTCTCTAATTCCAAGAAGTACAATTTTCATCTTAAAGAACTTGGGTTCAAATGGGTTTATCATAATTTGGTATCACATTGTTTTCTAGGATATACTAAATCAAAGATTCAACATTTTTAATACAAACTAAAAACTCATTTTGAATTCAGTGAAGATGTATTAAGCAAAATTGTGATAAACCTCATTAGGATACTATTTACACAATTGACACCACATTGTGGTTTTGGTGTTTAGGATGAACCATGCCAAGCAATAGACAACAAGATTATCAAGACACGGCACACTACATTCCGATGTATAATAAAAAGGATGGTTTAAGCCTTGAGGACCGAGAGGCCTTCAAATTGTTGCAAAAGTGGTTATTCCATGAAGGCCGTGTAGTTGAACCCTCATTTATCAACAGCACCGACATTCCCCAAGTCTTAACGAGAATCAACTTCCAATGCCTCTTAACCATCAATGAACAAATTTGTCTGGTGTTTGTCCTAGAGGTCTGCAAAAGCATGAGGATCATAAGAAATGAAAATGGAACCATTTTGATTGCTTTTATCATCAACGAGCACGAATTTACCTTCACCCTCGAGGGGTTTGCTAGGATACTTTGTATCCCTTGCCGAGGGGCATGCTTGTTTTCAAATGAATGGTCTCTAGCCCACCTCCACAACATGGTCGATGAGCATCCGGTCTATTACACACCTGTCGTAGATCCTACCACGGTAAGAGATACCGTCTTCATCTAAAGAGCCTCCCCATCTCGGGTCACTAGCAAAGCAAAGGTCATCTATAGAGATCCCTTTCAAATAGAGCTTTCAGAGATGTTCCCATTGTACAAGAAATGGGAACTAATGTAAAGGGAGAATGTCCTTTGTTTGGTGGGAACTAAGGATCATCCCAACGCTTGTCTTGCCTACATGATCTATTGCCTCGTTATCGGGACTCACTTCAATCTTGCTTATTACATGGTTAAACGGACGGAAAGTTTATCAAGCATAGACAAGATGGTGCTCCCCTATGCCATGCTCTTAACTCGCCTAGCCAATTTCTTCTTCGCTCTAGATCCATCTCCCTACACCGATGACCACATATTTTGCAACAAGGTCATGGTGCCCTTGTCCGATGAAAAGACTACAAGGTTTATGGTTGAAGGCAAGAGACCTCACCCACCAACAGACTCATCAGATGAAAGAGAGTGAGAAGGAAGCAACCCCATTGGCAACGTTCAACTTGACCCTATAGCATACATTGGGCAACTGCCAGACATCCCGAGCCCATCACAAGAATTCCAACAAACAAAGGGGATGTTCAAATGTTTTGCTAACTTCCTCATGAAGAAGAAGAAGTAGGAGATTGAGTGAAAGGCAAGGTAAGGTCGTGGACCTTAAAATTTAAACAATGGTCTGTAAAACATCTTAAACAATATTTTTGTAACTTACCACTTAGCTCTATTAGATTTAATGACATAAACAAAGACACCCTAACTTAGGTGACCCAAAATGAGAATTTTACTACGGCTTGATTGAAATCAAGAAGTCGGTCTTGCTCATTTTCGCTTACCTTTTAGTCGCTCTTACTTACCATGCGTGATATTTCTTGCTTGCATATTTAATTACTTGATGTAGAAATGATTAGGATGAGTATTTGCTAAGAAGTGCAAATTCTGCACATTTGCTGTCAAGCTACTGGTCAGCAATAGCCGGATCCCTGAGCTATAACTGGTCGGATCCCTCAGATGAGGGAACCGTGGAATCCGGGTAAACAGACATAGGATTTCTACACTTCCACTTCAATCCAATCCTCCAGACCTTATCACACTAGCTAAACATGATACTTTAGTATCACTTAAGTCTTCCTCATGATCAGAAGGTCTCACTCTCACTCATAGCTAACGTAGGATCACATTCAAGGTTTTTTTGATTTATCACTTCACCAAAACTCACCATATTACTACTCTAATACTCACACGTTGTTCCTCACATCTCAAAAAACCTAGTTTGTTATTTCTCTTAATTTTAACAAATTGTTTTTAGTCATCTTTACCTCAAAATAGGCTAAAAACTAATTTTTTATTTCTTTTGATTTTTTAGGAATTTTAAAAATTTCTCTTAAGCCTCCATCGGATCTCTAGGATCATCTGGCTTCATTTTTCATCCTCAAAATGTTAGTGTCATGCATAAACACTTAGTTGCACTCATAAAAAGTCCACTTTCTTATCAAAAACCATCATTAGGTATCATTACTCCTTATGGTTGGACATTAAAGTCCCATGCCATTTAAAAAATCTTAGGGAACCCAAACACTGAGGATTTATAGGTACTAGACCTTAATAGAACATAATCACCCCACCACTTTGATGTCTGAGAGACGGATCCCTAGTTTATAACTAGATGGATCCCCAATGTTAGGGATCCGTGGGATCCGAGTCTCCAGAACAGTTTATGATCACTTTGCCTTTTCAATCCAAACTCTCTTTGGTAGTCTAAACATTTTTTCTTGCCTTAAATGACTCCCTATGATTGAAAAACACTACAGTTGACCTTAGTGCATGCCAAAATTCATAGATGTCAAGAATTTAATTCATTAACCCAATTTTGTCTTTTCTAAACCAAGTATGGTTATGTTTTTAAGCCATCATTCAAACCACCATTCAAAAATCAGTAGCTAAGACATCCATTATATCCTCTCTTTCACTATGACTAAAGCATCTAGCCAAAACTCTTCAACCAAATGTTCCTCCAAGAGAAGTACGTACATGGTTCATGAGATATCATCAACCGAGTCATCACCCGTAAGAAGTCCAAATGCTAGAATCCCTACTCAACAAATTCAACCAACCAAAGCTAGAAGAACTGCTAGGATTAGCATTCGACCTTTTTAGTTGGAAAGGCCCTCATCAAACACTAAACCAAACACACCTAGCTCAAGTAAAACACCTAAGCCTTCATTTCTAGAACCTAGACTACGTTCCTTTACCGCACCTCATTCCCATCTAAATCTCTACTCGTTAGAAGACTCACCACCAAGGACTTCTCATTTACCTACCTTCACATTAAATAGGGAACCACCTTTACCATCAAATAGTCAGTCTTTAGAGACAAGGAATCACCAAAGACCCAACCATATAGAGGACATCCCATCTCCACCACCAACTAGTGCATCATCACCCTCATTTTTAGTTGAACCACACCCTACGTCGCTCAACTCACCACTACAAATCCCACCATCCTTTGAGGAGCCTCCTCAAAACATCCCATCTCCTCTGTTTCCTATTAATGACAATAATTGCTCTAATTGTCAACTTACCCAAGGACTTGTTCAAGAAGTACGAAATGAGTTGCATTGCATGTTTAATCACCTCCTTGAATGATTCGACCAAATCAGCAAGTCTACTCGTCCTTAGACTACAAGCACATTGATGCTTTTTATTAAGTTTTCGCAACTTCTTAGAATTATTAGAAAAATGTATTACATGTTTTTGTCTTTCTCTTAGTTTTAGAGATATGTATATCATTTCTCGTGTTTCTATTGAATGAAATTACATGTTATATGCCATATGGTCTTGAGAATATGTTTGGCGCCTTAATATATAGCTATTGTTGATGTTGACACCACATTTTACATCTACATTGCTGTCATAAGTAAGTAGGCAGACGCATCCCTGACTTTTGCCTACAAGGATCCCTCCCAAGGAGGAAATGTAGGATCCGTGCAACAGAAGCACTTTTTATTGTTAATTTAAGTCTTATTTACAGGAAATGTTTGCATCATATACCTGCTTTCTAACCTTTGTTTTGTAGATTTTCAATATACACTAGAAGACTTTGACACCCTCAACAAGGGGAAGCTTCTTGTCAAAGCAAAATATTGCACAAACGCTCGCAATACTTTCACACAGGATTACATTACTACATGACGTCTTCCTCACAAAGGAGCACTCGTCAAGGGGGAGCATGTTCGTCAATAAGACAGAACCATTTGCAAACAAAATTGCAAAACACTCGCTTAGTCTTCCTAATTACTTGAAGCCCTCAACAAAGGGAAGCACCCATCAAGGGGGAGCTAAGACGAGAATTCCTCTCTTCTCTTAATCTCTATTTTTCATTTAATTACTTTATACACGTTTTTTTCTTAAAACAATGTATTAGTTTCTTTTCAACACTCTTTTTGTTTCGACAAAAGGGGGAGAAGAGAGTAAAAACTTCAATTCAAACTTTTAAAAATTTTAGTTTTTCCTTAAAACAATCTTATGTTTTGTCATCAACAAAAAGGGAGAGATTGTTAATACAAATAAGCCGTAAAAACGTTTATTTATGTTTTACGATCTTCTAATGTTTTGTAGATAACAAACGTAAAATCATTTTAACGAAACAAATAAAATACGTAAATAGTTTGAGCCAATAGTTTAATAACACACTTATATTTTCATATAAAACACTAAACAAGTAATATTATTTACAACTTATAGAAATGCATATGTATAACAACTAGTGTTTACATAATATGGATATGTACTTATATATACTTAGTATATATTGCAATGGGTAGTGTAATGGGTAAAAATCTAAGTACTTGACCCATTGACTAGATACATTGAATGTAGTTGGGTAAAACTCTATGTCCATGACCCATACCCATGGAGCTTGATCCATAACCCATGATCCATTGCATGACATCATGCATGAAGTCATGTTAGGTATTATCCATGACCCATGATCCATGACCCATAACCCAAATAGTGAGGAGCGTCCAAGGATCCCTAGGATTACACTGGACATATCCTTTAAGTAAGGGATCCATGGGATCCAGGGAACAGTAGAGGTTTTTGCCTATAAATAGTGAGCCATTTTTTTATTGTAACTCACCCCTTTTACACACACAATGTCTTAGTATTGTAAAATCTCTAACCTCATATCAAAAAGATCTTTCTATGTAGTTTTGTGTTTTGTGATTCTCTAGGTTCCTCTTAAAGGCGAGATCACCACCTATTGAAGTCGAGCAAGCTCAAGTCCATGAGTTACCAAGCCTCGTCATCATCAAGACTACTGAAGTTATCTTGTTGATAGTTCTTTCTTCCTCCTTAGAAGTGTTGTGTTGAAGGGATAGGCGAAAGATGCCAAAAGGGTCAAGTCGAAGGCATTAAAGAAAGGTGCCAAAGGTCCGTGTCGAAGGCATTAGTGAAAGCTGCCAAAGGCTCAAGTCAAAGGCATTAGTGAAAGGCGCCAAGGGGTTGTGTCAAAAGGCATTAGTGAAAGAGGGTGTACATTTGATATGGTGCATCGATGTACAAGATAGATTAGTATGGGTCAAAGGATAGTGAGATTCTTATGATATTGTTATAAGGAGTATGTCTCCTTTGGGATAGGTGTTGTGTAGTGTTGGGTAGTAGTTCTTGCTTTGTAATGGAACTCGGTATCTAGCCTTGTACAGGATAAAGTGGAGGTAACATTGTGATAGGTTTTGGTTCTACCTCGTGGAAGGACCCGGTGTCTAGCCTTGTACCGGATAAAGAGTAGGCGACGTTGTGAAGGCTTCTCCCCCACATTTAGGAGCTTGTGTTGTGTAGTGCTTACGAACTCTCGAGTAGGTGACTCGGGGAGTGGAGTAGGGCAAGGAAGGTGTCCTTGTAGCCGAACCACTATAAACACTCATGTCGTGGTTTTGTGTTTCTTACTCTTTACCTTTGTATTACTTACTTATATACTTATCTATCAACATCCAACATACACATCAACTAGAATGACATAAGTCGATCTAAATAGTTTAAAACGCAATTTTAATCGGTAAAACTATTCAACCCCCCCCCCCTTCTAGTTTTCCATAGTTGTGATGGATCATATGGTGCAATATGGGCTGATTGTGATGGATTAGTAAAGACAGTGGGCAGTAGTGGAAATTGTGGATAACAAGCTTGAGTGAACAAAGCGAGAGCATTAGCATTTGGTAAAGGTGCAGTGACTCCGCGAAGAGCTCTATCTTTGTCCATCTCCTTTTTATGGTGCTTCAAGTAGTCATACAACAACCCGTACTTTGCCTTGTGAAGATCTTTAGCTTGATGGATGAATGTAACATACTTTTCCCGATCAGGATCAAGACAGCTTAGGAACTTTGTGTTGATTGCAATTTTTGGCATAATGATGTTGTATTTGTCCAAGTCATGGATGATGTCTGTAAACCGATGATAGTATGACTCTAATGATTCCCCCTGTTCAATCATGAAGTTCTCATAGGATAGGTAAAGTGTTGACTCCATGTCTTCTTGATTGAGTTATGTGCCTTCCATTAGGAGATGAATGTGATTCCACATTGCTTTTGCAGTTTTCTGAGCATCAAAACTGCGAAGAATCGGATTGGGTAAACCCAAAAGGATATATTGCTTTGCAAGTTCATCAGCTTCAAAATGAAGTAGTTGTTCAGCAGTGAGTTAATCCATTCTAAGAGTGAAAGTAATGTCATCTCTTAGTGAAGTAGCATCTGGATCTCCGGGTACTGTTGTAGTAGGCATTTGAAAAAGACCTTCAAGGATGACCTTCTTCAAGAACTTACCATGTGGTTTCTTAAGATCACAGAACCTAAATAACCGCATCACCGGAGTGAGTATTGGAGGTCTATCAAGGGATCCAGCTTCATGAATCGATTGCTGGCTACTTATAGCTTCACACATCTTTGCAAACCAAGTAGGTTCCTTTTGCGTTGTTGCATTTATAGTATACTTTTGTGGAAAATGATACTGAAAGTAGTTAGCATACTGATGATGTTGTGGGTATTGCTGAAGGAATTGTTGTTGTGGGAGTGGTTGTGCAATGTGAGGAGGAAAGTAATTTCCGTCTTGTTGTGGTTGTTGTTGAAATTGTTGTTGAGGATATTGTTGTTGTTGTTGTTGTTGTTGAGGATATTCATGAGGAAAGTAGTTGGAGTATGGTGGTTGAGACATCTTTGAAACTTGTGTAGATGATGGATCTTTGTAGTCGAATGAAACTTCTTGTTGTTTTTGAAGAAGTACTTAGGCGTAAATTGCTGAAGTTGAGCGTAAACATCTGAAGTTGGGGGTAAACTACCTTTAAGCGTAAACTGAAAGCTTATGCGTAAAATCCTTCTTACACGTAAACTTTAAGGTTAAACATAAGCTTAAGCATAAACTAAAGACTTAGAAGTAAAGGACCTTAGGAGTAAGAATGAACTTAAGCATAAAGGCTTACTCGTAAGCTTTAATCTTAGGCATAAGATTAAGTTTTAAATCAAAATCCTTCACACTTGTCCAAGTGTGAGAGATATCCAAAAGTCAAAGTTTTTTTCAACCTTATCCAAGCAAGAGAAACACTGAGTTACCAACAGCTTTGAAGAATTTGATGAAGATTTCTTACGTGTAAAACTGCTTAGGCGTAAACTCTAACTTAGGCGTAAAAGTTACGCGTAAAACTAGGGTTTCGTTAGGTGTAAAAAGAGGGTTTTCAACTTACGCGTAAGAAAAGGGTTTTCTTAGGCGTAAAACAACAGAATGTACCAAAACGTATTTTTATGCACCAAAATGTTTTGTACACTCATTTTTAATGATGAAAAAGCTTCAAAAACACCAAAATAACAAGAAAGTTTTGAACTTGATATACCAAGATGAGTTTTTAGCTTATGCGTAAAGTGGATGTATGATATAAAAACGAGTTTAAAAACGAACTAAAACATGTAAAGCTTCAAACTTTTTTTCAAAACAATGATTTTAAACAATATATTAACCTAGAAACACAATAATCTTTAAAAGTTTAGTGCAAAAACCAATGTTTTGAGGCGAATGAAAAAATGAAACCGTGAAGCTTACGCGTACGAGTACAAGACTTCAACTACAAACATTTCACCCAACTAGATGACGTATGATACCACTGTTAGGTCACCATAATATAAACACAAGTTTGTAGATGATAGAAAGAAGATATAAAAAGGGATGGTTGAAATCAATCACACGTATGAAACTAAGGAAAGGTTTATGCTTATTATGAAAGAGATCAACACCTCTCAAATGAGAGGTAACCATGTATTTATAGGCAAGGGAGCTAGGGCAACAAGTCTAATCCCTTCCCTTGTCCTTTTGGGCCTATGCATAGGCTTATGGGCTTTCTACATAAGTCTAGCTCTAATTAATAACATAAAAGCCATATTAAAGAAACCTATTACAATGAAATGACTAACACTTGCTAATACTAGTTACAAGTGATCCCAACATGAAGCTTGATTATGCCTTGATCTTCTTTGCTACAAAGAGGATCACTAGAATAAAATGAAACTAAGTTAGAAGTAATACAGAGAGAGAATGTATGTGTTTATGCTAGAAAGGGATGAGAAAACAGCTTGGTTTGGCTTGCTATTTATAGGCCAAAATGAACATCAGTGGCCATGGACCACGAAACCAAAAAGTATTCCACCCTTGTATTTTTTTGGTTTCGCTAATCTGACAGCAAGATTACAAAGATCTTTCCAAAGTCAACAAAATCTAACCAAGATCATGTAAGATATGTAGAATCCAAATCTAAACAAAATATTCTATGAAATCTTCTAAAGATTTCAGTGTGATGCAAGCCATGATGTAATATGTTGTTTTCTATTTTTATAATTATTATGTTAAAAGTAAATACATATGTAATGTTGTGTTTAAGAACTAAAACATACTTGTTCTAAAAATGTTGACACACACTATAGTTTAGAAAGATATGTAAATGCTTAAGTGATGAAAACTTTATTTAAGGAAAGCTTGTTTTAATATCTATTAATCTTGACAAGCTTTATACTTTACAAAAATGAAATTTACTTGTATCGTTAACAAAACTTAGGTACAAATCATAAGATATAAATAACGTTTAATGACGATATTTGTATTAACATATGTTAAACAAGATAAGGACTGAATATGGATTAAGGAAAAATCAAAAGGGTTATAAAGAAACAACAGAACTGTCAAGGAAATGCCCAAGTGCCTAAATATGCTACATGAATAGACCAAAACAACCAAACATATCATATCAATCAATCATATCATATCCCATTATAACAAATCAAATCAAATGGAGTGTATGGCTCCCAAAAGTGTATGGCACACACATATATCTGAACTGAGTACTTAGGATGCATCCATACGCCCCCTGTAAAATAACACATCACGTCCCTAATACATTTTCTTTCGGAAAATACATAAGTGCGTGGAATTAGTCATAAAATCATCATAATCAAATGCATGCACAAAAGGGAACACTATGGACAAAAGCACACCTCCACATATAGCGTCATGCCATTGGTTCCTCAATGACATGGTCATGGTACCTCCATGACTAGTTAGTACCTTGGGCAATGGATTAGGTCTAACAATATAAATAAGCATAGGGTAACGATTAAGGGTTGTCCATCAAGACAATGAATAAATGAAATGAAACGAATAAGCATCAAATAGCATAACCAAACGAATATCGTAACAAATGAATCATATCAAATGGGATCACAAAAAAATGTCATAAACAATGAAACAAAATCAAAGATCAAGAGTCATGAGAAACCCTTACTGAAAAAGTGCAGAATATCCGTACCTCAGCAAATGAAAAGGAAAGCAACGAATGAATGAACACAAAGAAACAATGCCACGTCTTCTTCAATGAATCTACATTAATTTAATGATCACAGATTACTTATAAGTATAGTTATCCAGATTTGGGTATCTTTCTATTTTTAGTAATCTTCCATATTTAGTAAGTTTTCATAATTAGTAACCTTTAGGGTAATAATCATTAATTAGCCAAACTTAGGGGTTAAAAATGATAAATGGTAAACTTAAAGGTTTAATATGACAAACATCCTATTTTAGGGCTTTATATGTCAATTCATAAAAACCTAGGGTTTGAATCTGACACTTTACCAAAGGTTAAGGTTCAAAGGGGTAAATACTTAAATATAACATATAACTCAAATGTAGTTTTCATATATATATATATATATATATATATATATATATATATATATATATATATATATATTACAGATTCAAAGTTAACATTTCACCATTTGTTCATATTTGTTGGGATTTAGAAAATCCATGTTGAAGAGTCGCTCACCCCAACTCTAGTCTAGCATATGTTAGCTCGTAGACATTACGTTATTTATTAGTTAGTTAATTAGTTTAGCAACACCGTGGAGGACGACGGGTCTTTTACCCACTGTATGTCTGATCCACAATCTATAAAGGACGTGTACTATGTAGTATAAATACCCCTTCCCTCTAAGGGAGGGGTGGTGCTTTTCAATCTAACATTTCTTTTTTCTTTTACTTTTTCTCTCTATAAAACACCCTCTCTACTCTTTCT
Source organism: Chrysanthemum makinoi (assembly GCA_910596185.1). NCBI lineage: Eukaryota > Viridiplantae > Streptophyta > Magnoliopsida > Asterales > Asteraceae > Chrysanthemum > Chrysanthemum makinoi. The sequence continues at coordinate 241,144,766 of OU343220.1, read as the reverse complement.
CTCTTTGAAATGGCTTTCTCGTTCTTTCATCATCCTAGACCACCCGAATCATCAAACAACATAAATAATGATCCTACAATTGGTATCAGAGCCAAGGCTATGTTGTTCTTGATGATTCGAACGGTTTTTGAGCGGCTTTTGATGCGGTTTGTGTGCGGGTTTGGATGCAGGTTGATACGGTTTGATTCGTACAGTTTTTGGAAACAAGGTTTTGTTGTTTGTAGCTCAATTCATGTTTTGGACTAATTTAGATGCGGTTTTGTGATGTTTAATGCGGTTTTACATGCGGTTTGGCTTCTATTTTTTATGCGTGTTTGATGCAGTTTGTTGATGCTTGTTAATCCGTGGTGTTAAGCAGTCTTGTTAAGTAGTTCTTGATGCGTTTTCACATTTGTCTCTTGATGCGTTTTCTGTTCTTAAGCAATTTTCTATGCCATTTTGAATATGGTGTTAAGCTTTTTTACGTTGAATCTGCTGGTTTAATTATGTTACTAAATCTATTTTTCTAAGCATTTTTTAGTTTCTGATGGCCTTAACATTTTTCTAAGTTTGGATATGAAGTTTCTTCGCTGCGGTTTGTCTCCACAAGATGATTTTTCTTGACTGCGGTTTGTGCTTTAAAGTAAGTTCCTCAGTGCGGTTTGATGTTTGATATATTCCATATCAGGTATTTATGGCATGTTCATGGTTGCGGTTTGGTTCCATGCGGTTTGGCTTCATTGCGGTTTGACATCAGAACTACGGTTTGTCCATAAATGACTACTCTTGCTGTTTGTTAAAAGGCTGATGCGTTTTGACCCGGTCAACTGAGGTTTGACCCAGTCAACTGCGGTTTGACCCAGACCCTAAATACTTGTGCGGTTTGGTAAAAGAATTAATGCGGTTTGGTTAAAAGCGGTTTGAATGACTTGCAGGGTCTAAAAGACTTTATGTGTTTTGACACTTGAAAGCGGTTTGAAAACTAGTTTTTAAGACAATTGAGTTTTGACAAAAAAAAAAGCCGAAAAGAAGAAAATGAAGATTGCGGTTTGTTTACAATGTATACCAAATTCCAACCACAGCCTCAACAATCAAAAACAACATAAATAACTGATAACATCAAATAATCCTGAATATTAAGTGTCAATTTCCCCCGATAATGGTTGTAATTTATATCATTTATATGGATTTACGCTTGTTTTCCATTGTTTTCCACTTTCATGTAAATTACGAGCATTGGAGCTAAAGAACGCGGAATTGGAGATTTATCAAAGATTTATCAGAGTATGCTCACTTTGAAGAAGTTATGGCGTAACTCATCTCTCACATTACGCCGTAACTAAAGCGTGACTCAGAAAGCCAACTCATCAGAATATTACGGCGTAACTCTCCCAAAGGATTACGACGCAACTATATTAGGTCAAACGAGGTTCCACGCCGCTGATAACTACGCCGTAACTATTGAATAAACTCCGGCGTAACCAAGAAATATTGAAGATACGACGTAACTACTTCTAAGGTTACGCCGTAACCTGCAGATATGGTGCAAATTATAAAGAAATAGAAGATTACGGCGTAACTATTCTATTAGTTACGCCGTAACACAGATCTGGCCTATAAATACCCCACGATTTCCAGCATTTCAAAGCATCCCATTTCACACACCACAACCAAAGAACGTGGGAAGAAGCCAAAGGCAGGTCTAGAGGAGCATACGGAGCTGTCTCCAAGGGAGAAATCACTCCCCTACGATAAGCATTAGCATTTTATCTTTTCTTTGCTTTCGATTCATGTATTTCGTAACATTAATTATTGAATTGATTTGTATGGTTAAGTGTTGGCCTAATTATGATTCCTTAATTGTTTTGTTTGCGTTTACATTACTTCCGTATAATTATTTCTAAGTGTATGCATGCATAGTTTATTGGTAGCTACCCTTTTTTCGGTAGTTTTGAATGGCGGTAGAGGCTAGTTGCTTAGGAGATATGACCAACTGACCCTAAGTGAGTAGACTGAGACGGGAAGGGTAAGATATGACCAACTGACGACCCTTTTTACTTGTGCGATTTGACCAACTGATCACCTACCGTTTGGATGAACTTAAGAATTAGGGGGTGAGTGTTTAAGTTGCTAACGCCCGGGCACTCACTATTATAAGTCTAGCATGTAGCGGTACTTAATGACTTGGCTTAGGGGACCAGGAACAACTGGACTTATGAGGGGACACCTGACTTCTCCAGTGGTGGCATCTTTGCTGATAGGTTAGGGCGAATTGACCAAATGTTGTCCTCTCGACTATGACCCCACCTGAAGTAATTGGAAGTAATTAGACGTAGACATTAGTAGCTAGGATGATTAAGTAGGTTAGTACCACTCTCCTCTATTGATTGAACATTTGCCTTTTTTTTGGGACGACCTCGGTTTTACCAAATACCACACTACACACGACCGGGTACACTACCCGTTAGTGCATTAGGGTAGACCATAGGTATAACGAGACATTATAAATATTAAAACCTGGTCAGTGAAACCTGCATCAAGTTTTTGGCGTCGTCGCCTGCGAGTTATATTAGGATTGCTATTAAGTCTTCCATTTTTGTTTTGTTTTAAAATTTCTAAATTTCTCACCATCACTATTCAAGTTTCCAGGTACCATGGAAGTTGTTAACATTGATGACCACACTCTTGAGGAATATTTGGCGTTGACAAAAGCAGAACAAGGGCCAGGTCTCGTAAGACCGGAAATTGGAGCTGATGTCCGTTTCGAAATTAAAGACCAATTTATGAGGGAGCTTCGTGCTAACCCTTTTTTAGGAAACAGGGACGAAGATGCATATGAGCACGTTGAAAATTTCCTATACATCGCAAGCCTTTTCAACATTCTGGGCGTGTCTCATGATGCTATTATGCTAAGGGTATTCCCCATGACTCTTACTGGGGCTGCCAGAAGGTGGATTGAAAGATTGCCCGCCGGGGCAGTTAATACTTGGGCTCTACTAAAGAAGCACTTCATTTAGAGGTATTGTCCTCCGTCGAAGATTTCTAACCAGCTTTTGGAGATCCATAATTTCAAGCAAGAAAACGATGAAACGTTGTATCAAGCCTGGGATAGATACAACGATCTACTTTACAAATGTCCTACACATGATCTGAACAACCAGCAGAAGGTCAACATCTTCTACAAGGGAATAAACGTAACTACAACACAGATGCTGGACTATCAAGGACCAATCCCGAACATGACTCCTACTTTAGCAATTGAAGCCATTCAAAAAATGGCTGATCACTCCCAAAAATGGCACGATGGAGGAAGGAAAAGTAACCAAGGCGGAAGTTTTGACGGAATTGCAGCAATCGCTAGCAAAATTGAAAATCTAAGTCGAGATATGCTGAAAGTCATAGAAACCGTTCATGCCATCCAAGTGGGTTGTGAAAACTGTAGGGGAGGACATCTCACGAAGAATTGTCCTCACGTTAAAGAAGAAAATATAATCGAAGAAGCCAAATATGGAGAAAATCGACCGTTTTATGGAGATAATCGAAATAGTAACGGGTACCATGGAAATTACAACCGTCGGCCTTATGGAGAAAGAAAACCCAACCTCGAAGAAACAATAAACAAATTTCTGGAAAATTCGGCCCAAAGACAAAAAAGGAACAAGATGAGTGGCTAAAAGAATTCCTGGAAAACACTGACAAAAGTCTCTCCAATCACGACACAACCCTAAAAAAACTTGAATCCATGGTGGAAAAGCTTAGTGAGAAAGTAAGGATGAATAACACTAAACCGGAAGGATCAAGACCCACAATGGAATGTAAAGTGATTTTTGCTGATAATGACTCGAAGATTCAGGCCAAAGATACGGATTCTGGTGAAGATTCAGTCGACAGATCGGAGTTACGCCGTAACCGGTCTAAGGAGTTACGGCGTAACTGTGTTTTTGACAGCGATCGTGGAGTTATAGCAGATATTGATATGGACGATTCAAGCAAGTTACGCCGTAACCAAACATATGAGTTACGGCGTAACTGGGATACATGGGCAGACAAATTCCTCGAAGTGGACGAATCAGGAACTCAGGTAATTAACGGATGGTCCCACAACATTAATTTATGCCCTCTGTCCCCATCTAAAAAGAAATATCACTGGTGCAAAAAGATACCTGTAGCAAAGGGGGACTTGTATGATTTTTGGGCCTCGTGTGACCCGAGAGATGAAATGTGCGATGGAGGAAGCGATAAGGATAGGGTCAAAAATAACAAATTCATATGGGCCGCATATATTGATGATGAAAGATTGAAAAAACTCTCCTTCGAGGAAGAAGAGGAATCGCCCATCACTCACTGGTGTACTCCGATAATCATAACTGACGATGAATCGACACGAGCATGGCCTACGTGCGACCCTTTTCGCGAATATTGCAACGGTGGTGATAGTTTGAAAGAAGAAGAATGGACGTGCCCTCACGAGCTTGAAAGATATAATATCAAATTCGGAGATTTAACATTTGATGATTGGTACTCGATACAATTTGGGAATGCTAAAATTAACCCGAATCTTCTTAAAAAGCTCAAGATTGACTACGAGGATCATAATCAGAAAAAGAAATTGGTTAATAATGACATCTACTGCATGGAAGATCCTTTAAGCGGAACTGATAACAATGAAACCCGAAGTCATTTGTGTGAAAAGATAAAATCTCCTGGGGAAGTCTTCTGGGCATCATGCAACCCTTATGACGATAAATGTAACGGGGGAAGCAGCTTAATGAGAATGGGAGAGGATGAATTCTTTTGGACCTCGACCAACGATAAAGAAAGGACAAGTTTGACTTGGTTAGACAACTTGGGGTTTGACAGTTGGGTGAAGATCAACTATGGACAAGTAGACACATTAACAAGGGAAAAAATTTGGAAAGAATACATGAGCAAAGAAAATTCAAATGACGAGAGTCCTAATAACTCGAGTGAATTAACAGTTGAGGGTGACAAAGAGTTGATCAAAATGAGAAGGAAGAATGCAAACGTGTACTGGTAGAGAATTTTCTTGATGAGGAATGGTTTAAAGGTACCGAGTCTGACGACGATGACATTGAGGGGATTTTAGATTATCTTAAGTTACAAAGAAATGAGGAATTTACTGACCCCGATGATGAAGCATATGAGCAAAGGAGGTGTAAACTCCATGGGATTCCATATAAGAGACCGCCACCGATTATAGCCAAAAAACATGAGTTCACGCGATATCATTAAGGACCAGATGAAAAATTTTGCAAAATTCGTAAGATTGAGACTAAAGAATACCTCCGCACTGCCACAAATGTCGCTTGGGTCAGGCATAACTTGATGAAAGACATGGAGGAAGTTGGCCAAGTCCAAAGGCCACCATAAAGCCCCAAGGCTCTGAGTCTAACTTAAAGACTCGTAAATAAAGAAAAGTGTTCTTTTGGGAGACAACCCGAATTATCCCTTTCTTTTGTTTTATTTCCATTTCCGTTGGGTTTTGTGTTTTTAACCATTTTTGCAGGAAACTTAGAGTGATTGCTGCTGCAGCTTACTGATCTGACCATAGTTACGGCGTAACTCATCTTAGTGGTTACGCCGTAACCAACCCTTGCAACAAAATTTCAGATGCATTACCAATTACGGCGTAACACCATCTCAGTGGTTACGCCATAGCTACACTCTTACAGCGTATGCCAGGTTTTGCCTAGTTACGGCGTAACTCCTCTTAAGAGTTACGACATAACCATCCTCTATTTTACTTCTTTCATTTTAAAACACAATAACCATAAATTAGTATTTTAAATGAACTTTGTGGGTGTGTTCCCTGTAAACCCTCACGAGACTTCACACGTCCACTTGGGACACCAAGTGGTTTAAAAGGCTTGTTGCATATGCTAAATGCAACCGTGATTCCTACGAAAGTGAGTTAGGTTTGTTTTTCATTTTTCATTTTTTCTTTTTTTTTAGAATTATGCTTGAAGTAGTGTGATTTCAGGGATTGAAGTTTGCTCATGGATACTTATACGAAGGCACGTCTCTTTTTTGTGGACCTTCTTTCTTTTTGGAGCAAATTTCAGGAAAGTTCTTGCTCTAATTCTACTTTTCTCTTCACCTTTATTTACCGCTTAGTACAAAAGTGAAATTGTACAATTCAAGTGGGGGGACGGGAGTAGAATTATCTCTTGAACTTTATTTTGCCCTCGTTTTTCTAGTTTATTTTGAAAAATTATGCCATTTTTAAAATTTTGACATGTTTTTCTTAACCTAACTAGATTAGACCTTAGCCGAGCACATACAACCCTTGATATTATATAGTGAGATTAGCCTTATCCGTTTCCAATATTTTACCCCAAATCCACCAAATTATGAGTGTGCCGGTAGCTTGTAAACTTTAGAACTTAGCATTTGCATCATTTCGAGACCATAGACGAGGTATGTTGAGTTAGCTCGATATATTTGGACCTTTTAGTTTAAGAAGGCAATATTATAGTATTATCACCCAAATAGCCTACCTTTGTGTGTCTATCGATTAGTCAACTCGACTTCTCGACCCTCATGTGAAACCCTTTTGTTCCCCTCACCTTTAGTGCAAGATACCCCTAGATACACCCATCTGAGCCATTCCTTTCATTTTGTAAACCCAATATATTGTTTCGATACACCTATACACCTTAGCCTACCCTGTAGTCTTTATTTGTGATTGGGAAGTCATCATTTGCCTAATTCAAGGTTCAAGTGGAAAGGTTCGGAAATCACGCTTTCGTCGATGACATATTCTTAAAGATCATTGAAGAGCCCCCGAATTCCCACTATTCATCTGAAGTGGGGGGATATTTTGTTTAGTTGGTATAGTTATGATTAAAAAAAATGATTCGAAAAAAAAAGTTATGTTATTTATTGTAAAGTGCGATGTTATAAGCACTATGTTATGAGCTTTATATAGATTTAGTATCGAGTAGGTCACCTTGGTCACATTCAAAGATTGGAGTTGGTAATTATGCCAACAGTTGGAGAAAAGGTAGTGTGTCGATCATGACGTCCTCTAATGACACATCTACCTAGTATTTCATGATCCGGTTTCTTGACATCAAATCTTGAACTTTGGGCGAACGGTAAATGGTGATGACTTGGTTATAGATTTAGACTAGCTGCTTAATTTTTATTTTACACCATTTATATATCACATGTCTTATCCTACCCTTTAGTCATGAAGCGTGTTTAGGTGATGCAACGAGCAATCTTTGGTGTCTTAGCCATGGATTTGGTCATGTATCATTGATTTTGTCCACTTTTCCGTGACATGTTAGTAATGACGAGTCACCCCCCTTAACCTTTGTCGTGTCTACCCATATTGCCTTCAAAAATTGTTAGGCCTTAACTCTAGTGGTGGAGATTTGTGTAACTGCCAAGCTTATGATAGAATACATGCTATGACTGTGCGATTAAGTGATCTCCCCAAAATTGACACTTAGAATAGGTTAGAGATTTGAGTGTTTTGTTCCTATTTCGTGAGGTGTTCGGCTTTGTTTTATTCTAGCATAAGGGATTTGCAAACTTATATTTTCCAGGTTATGGGATATATCTTTTTAGGGATCTATCTAATAAAGTCTACTTGAGGGCAAGTAGAGTTCAAGTAGGGGGATATTTGATAACATCAATTAATCCTGAATATTAAGTGTCAATTTCCCCCGATAATGGTTGTAATTTATATCATTTATATGGATTTACGCTTGTTTTCCATTGTTTTCCACTTTCTGGTAAATTACGAGCATTGGAGCTAAAGAACGCGGAATTGGAGATTTATCAAAGATTTATCAGAGTATGCTCACTTTGAAGAAGTTACGGCGTAACTCATCTCTCACATTACGCCGTAACTAAAGCGTGACTCAGAAAGCCAACTCATCAGAAGATTACGGCGTAACTCTCCCAAAGGATTAAGACGTAACTATATTAGGTCAAACGAGGTTCCATGCCGTTGATAACTACGCCGTAACTATTGAATAAACTCCGACGTAACCAAGAAATATTGAAGATACGGCGTAACTACTTCTAAAGTTACGCCGTAACCAGCAGATCTAGTGCAAATTACGAAGAAATAGAAGATTACGGCGTAACTATTCTATTAGTTACGTCGTAACCCAGATCTGGCCTATAAATACCCCACGATTTCCAACATTTCAAAGCATCCCATTTCACACACCACAACTAAAGAACGTATGAAGAATCCAAAGGCAGGTCTAGAGGAGCATACGGAGCTGTCTCCAAGGAAGAAATCACTCCCCTATGATAAGCATTAGCATTTTATCTTTTCTTTACTTTCGATTCATGTATTTTGTAACATTAATTATTGAATTGATTTGTATGGTTAATATGAGCGGCTAAGCACCTCTTGGTGTTGGGCTAGTTATGATTCCTTAATTGTTTTGTTTGCGTTTACATTACTTCCGTATAATTATTTCTAAGTGTATGCATGCATAGTTTATTGGTAGCTACCCTTGTTTAGGTAGTTTTGAATGGCGGTAGAGGCTATTTGCTTAGGAGATATGACCAACTGACCCTAAGTGAGTAGACTGAGATGGGAAGGGTAAGATATGACCAACTGACGACCCTTTCTACTTGTGCGATTTGACCAACTGATCACCTACCGTTTGTATGAACTTAAGAATTAGGGGGTGAGTGTTTAAGTTGCTAACACCCGGGTACTTAATGACTCGGCTTAGGAGACCAGGAACAACTAGACTTATGAGGGGACACCTGACTTCTCCAGTGGTGGCGGTGGCATCTTTACTGATAGGTTAAGGCGAATTGACCAAATGATGTCCTCTCGACTTTGCCCTCACATAAAGTAATTGGAAGTAATTAGACGTAGACATTACTAGCTAAGATGATTAACTAGGTTAGCACCACTCTCCTCTATTGATTAAACCTTTGTCTTTTATTTTCTTTAGTAGTTAATTAATTAATTCCTTATTGAAATCATATTAAAAACTGTGACACCTAGACTTAGTAATAATCCAACACACATAGCTCTTGGGATGACTTTGGTTTTACCAAATACTACACTACACACGACCTGATACACTGCCCGTTAGTGCATTAGGGTAGACCATAGGTTTAACAAGACATTATAAATATTAAAACATGATCAGTAAAACTTGCATCAATAACATCATAAACTTCATCAAAGATCCAAAACATCATAAACAACATAAAAAACATCATAACTATCATCTACATCATAAACATCATCAATTACTATCACAGCCTCGACTAACAATTACCATCAACATATCCCATCTCCAATCACAAGCACAAACCTCACTGTCACTCTACAACACTTTCAAGACTCAAAGAATTAAAGGAAATAAAAACGAGTAGTAATCGTATGAACAGATCCAATCATAATCAAATCCGAACCAAATCCATCACTAATCAATCACTACAAAAAGAAGCATATACATCTAATGATTTCAGTTTGTTTTTCTTCTCGTGGTATTTAAGATACATCCAAAGGCTTAACTCACGAGAGAAATATACATCATCAATCATGAGTCTATACACACAAAATACATCACATATCCAAAGCTTCTTTAAATACAAGACTCGGACTTAATGAAATGACTAACAAACGGATCTCAAAATCATTCTTCGTGTTTTTCAAAGAAATATCAAGACTCGAAGGTCATTCCACACGAGAATGAATATCATTATAGATCTATTATACTCAAGACTCAAAGCAACAATAAATATACGGATCTCAGATTTATTTCAACTCTATTCCAATCTTTCAAAGATTTATCTTGAGTTGAACAAGTACCATCATCGACCCAACTTTGATACTATATGAAATTAAAGAAATGAATATAACAAGTATGTTATTTCATCCTTTTCTTCGTGTAAAAATAACGAATCAAAAATACCTACCATCGATATATCATGACCGTGAAGCCACCAATTAAAAAGAAAGATTGATACAAGTTGTGTTTGGTTCTCCTTTATCACAGCAGCAAAAAATAAAAGATCAAAGGTGTGTAGTGTTAGTGGTTTGAGATAATAAAAGATACAATAGTGTGGTTGTATTCGTTTTTATCAAAAACCCATGGGATGATTTTTACTTGTTACTGCATTTAGTTTGACAGAAAACATATGTGACTGCATTTTTTTTATTAGGGTTAAGGGTGTGAGAAATTTTAGGGCAAGTGAAAGATTAAGTTCGTTTATATAGTCCGAATATTTAGGGTTACTCTTTACTTGGACTTGGGCTGAGATAGTTAAAATGTTGTTGTGCTTCAGGAAAAGGGTTGAATATTGTGATTGGGCCATACAAAACCAAACATTGTGATTGGGCCATCTAAAAGATCTCATTATATCTATCATACAAAACACAAGGGTATCTTTTATATTCGACAGAATATTCGTTTTTGTTGGGCCTAATTGCTTTGGTCCGTTTCCTTTACTTTGGCCTCTTTAGCGTCACGCGACATTGGGCCCGGTATATATTAACGTTTCATATTCCAGTTTCTACAGTTTTCGTCATTCGCTAGCTTTGACTGGAAGAAACTGGAAAGCTGCTGGATCTTTAGGGTTTCGGTAGGTTTCGCTGTGTCCTTTGTTCTTTCGTTGTTGCATGTACTTTTCCATCTTTGGTAGTTAGGGTTTGTGTTGTTTTGATGCTTCTTCTCTTCTTTTTTTTGGTGGAGTTATGTCTAATCCGTTTTTTTGTTTCGTTGTTTGCTGCATGGTTGTTCTCACTCTTAATATGAATTACTATCTGTTGTTGTGAACCTTTTTTGGTAACTCTTTGTGATTTTAGATTCTTAAAATATTCTAACAAATTATGAAAACGAAAAGTAAAGCTGCAAAAAAAATTGGTGGTTGTGAATTTTTGACTGAATCTCTGGATGATGACGTTGTTAATCAAATATCTGTAAGTGAGCTTCCAAGACCTTCGGGTTCTTTAGTCAGGAATGCTGCATGCATGCGAGGTTCTGATGTGGGGCGCTTTAATATAGGCGTTTCGGCTCTTAAGAGAGACACTCCTTTTTATGATCAAAGTTTGAATAGAAAGAAGGCAGCGGCCTTTAGTGATGATAACCTTGGGGGTGGTGAGGCGCTGGAGTCGTTTGCGCCTGAATGTGACTTGGGTGGTGCTATCGATGTTTCGTATGAGGGATTCGTTCAAAAGAAAAGGAGTTATGCGGAAAGAGTGGATATGCTATCCGATGTTAGTAAGGTTGCTAGAGTAGGTGTGTCTTCATCTCCATCGCATTGTCATCAAATCATGTCTGAGGGTTGCGAAGAACAACTGCAGGTTCATTTATCAGGTTTGGAAGTTGTTTTAATGTGTATCTTGCTGATTAATTTACTATTCTTCGCTATTAGCTAACGACTACCTTTTCAAAATTGTCTTCTGATCGTTGGTTTTATACATTTGCAACTATCAGATCCTATGTTAGCCTTGCATTACAGTGGCGAGCCGTCGTTGTTGCAACCTCTTACAACTGGTGGTGTTGCAGCATCAGCGAAGGGAACTCTTCCAACTGATCTGCCTGCATTGGACCAAGGTTTGCTATTTCATTTTGACGTTTTTTGCATACTTTTTTATGTATCAGATTTCTGTTTTTTTTTCATGCCCATTTCTAAAACTTAATGCTACTTCCTTTATATGCCGTGTCATTTACGTGTCGGTCTCACTGTTGCTTTAGGCTGCTAAAAGAAAACTTTAATGTAGGCTGTGCCAGTTGCTCATCGGTTGCATATGAGGATGATGGGCTGCATCATGGTGGTAATAATGCTATCTTCTTTTAGCTTTTTTCCATGCAGTTATTTTGTTTTCGCTTTGTCGTTACTTTACAAGTTACTACATCTGATTTGTAGAACCTTTAGCTTCTTGTGGGGGTTCGATCATGTCTGAGGTTAATAATCCGGTGTGTGAATCTGGTAAGTCTTTTCGGATGGTTGTTTCTTTCTTTCCTGGATTAGTTATTGTCGTTGAGGTTCCTCTCAGACGTTTAATTATAATATTTACTCGATTGCTGTTGTTAATTCTTTTGCATGTTATTGTAGGTATGTTTGACCGTCCCGCAAATGCAGCTAGGGATCGTAGGAGGTACCGTCGTCGTGCTGCTGGTAACCTTAGTTTTTTTGATAGATTGTTGTAACTATTTATTGTTGGTGTTTTGCATCTTTGTTTGTTTAGTAATTTATCAATATCTTTTGCATCTGTGTTTTTATGCAACAGCTAACCATGAAAACCAGTCGACCCCACCTCCAGCACGAGCGCCAAATGACAGCCGTGTATCTGGTGAGTGGCCTTTTACGTGCAGCTCTCTTTTTTTTTAGTGTACACAAATTAGCGTGTTACTTTACTAACCATGTTGTTCTTTACTTTACAGGCCCTCCTCAGCAATATAGGCGTTTTGGTCAATGTCTACATGCATGCCGGTATTGCAAGGCTAGATTCTGGGATGAAGAAAAATTAGCGTCCTCCAATAGGAGCATGGGACCTTTGTATCATCGCTGTTGCTTGCAAGGTCGAGTTAAACTTTTCGTCCCAACGGAATATCCAGCACTTATCTATCGACTATTTTCGGACAGACATTTCCTTGATAATATAAGAATGTACAACTAGATGTTTGCCATGACATCTTTGGGGGCAAATATGGACGAATCTGTCAACGTGGGTGGCGGTCCATACGTTTTTAAAATATCAGGTCAGATATACCATCGTATAGGGAGGCTTTGCCCCGAGCCAGGTAAAACTCCACGTTTTTTGCAGTTGTATATATACGATACTAACAATGAGGTTCAGAATCGTATGAGCCATTTTATGGAGGCGGGTCATTCCAATATTAGGCCAGACATTGTGGAGTCGTTAATAGAGTTTCTAGACCAGAATAATGCACTGGGAACGGCAAGAGATAAGTTACAGCAACATGATATTCCAACCTTTAAAGTTGCGCTATATAGTCATGGTCCTTCATCGCAGTATGAGTTACCCACAGCCGACGTTATTGGGGCAATCATTTTTGATGACACTGTGGAGACGGAAAGTGACTTTGATGTTGTGCTACAAACACATTCAGGTGACGTGCAGCGCATAAACAAATTGCACGCGATTTACATGGCCGCTCATTTTCCTTTGCTGTTGGTATACGGTGAGCAGGGGTACCATACTGAGCTCAAATACCTGAATGTAGAAGGCGTTGCTACACGTCGTGGCAAACGTATGTCAATGAAATCGTTCTATACTTAACAACTTCACGATAGGATGGGTCGTTATAATCTCCTTAGTAGAGGCGGAAGGTTGTTTCAACAATATGTAGTCACTGCCTATTGTAGCATCGAGCAAAACCGAATAGATTTCATTAGAAAAAACCAAGCTGATATAAGGGGAGAGTTTTTGGTGGGCCTTCATGATGCAATAATGAGAGGAGACACTGACGGGTCTGAAATAGGTTCAAGAATCATTTTGCCTACATCGTTTACTGGTGGCCCGCGCTATATGTATAGCCACTACCTTGATGCGTTAGCAATTTGCAGAAAATATAGAAACCCGTCGTTCTTTGTCACGTTTACATGTAACACTAGATGCCCAGAAATAGAAGAATATATGCAGGCTTTTCATTGGTTGTCAGCCAGTGACAGGCCTGATGTAATCGACAGAGTGTTTGAGCGGAAGATTCTTGATCTGATCAAGTATATACGCGAACGTCAACCTTTTGGAATACTGGATGCAGGTTTGTTTATTGCATATGTGTTTATCCCTATTTTACAATTTCGTAACGAACACATATGGTTTCCTATACGGTAAGATATTTTTGGTTATTGTGCTTATAATTTTTTTTTTCTTTTCAGTCCTATAAACAGTGGAGTTTCATAAACGCGGGCTACCACACTGCCATATATTAGTGTGGATAGATAATGGGCCCCGGGGTGTGCGCGATGTTGACATTGACAGATATATTAGTGCGGAACTTCCTAATCCAGCAGATGACTTTGAAGCCTTTAGGGTTATAACGGAGTTTATGGTGCACGGTCCATGTGGTATAGCGTTCCCGAATGCTCCCTGTATGCGCGGTAGGCAAGCGTGCAAGAAAAAGTTTCCAAAAGAGTACTATCAATCTACCTTTGTAGATAAATCGGGGTATGTTCACTATCGAAGGCGTGACGTTGCAATAACTGAGACAAGGCATAATGTCCGGCTTGATAATGCATACGTTGTTCCTTATAATTGAGAGCTATGTATGTAGTTTTATGCACATATAAACGTCGAATTTTGTGGCTGGTCGATGTTAATCAAATACCTATTTAAGTACATTTCAAAGGGGACTGACAGAATAATGGCAAAAATAACTAGGACAATTGGAGATGCTCCACTATCGTCGACAGGTCCTTCTACTTCCACTGCCGGCGGCCAAGTATGCATCGATGAGATTAGTAGTTTTGTAGATGGACGCTACATAGGTCCACATGAAGCGTGTTGGAGGATTTTGGGTTTCGATATACACAGTAGAGATCCTGCGGTGCAGATCTTGGTGGTTCATTTGGAAAATATGCAGACAGTTGTTTTTAGGTCTTCGCACCGTCTGCAATCCGTTGTCAATTACTCTTGGGCAGCAAAAACTACGCTAACAGAATGGCTTGCTTTCAACGAGTCGTTTACTGTGGGTCGTCATTTAACTTACCTTGAATTTCCGGCAGAATTTGTATGGTCAAAGGCTGATAAAGTGTGGTCCCCAAGATGCAACTTGAACAGGCCATCGATAGGTAGGTTAACATACGTGCATCCTACTGCAGAAGATATTTTTTATCAAAGGATGCTTTTATGTCATCAGAGAGGTTGCGCTTCGTTTGCGGACATACGTACGTTCAATGGCATTGTTTATCGTACAAACAGGTCGGCGTGTGAAGCTATGGGCCTCCTTGAAGATGATCAGGAATGGATCACCGCAATGCAAGAGGCTTCCAGAACAGCATCTTCAGCAGAGTTGCGTACCCTTTTCTCAGAAATTTTAGTTTTCACTGACGTTTCAAGTCCAGTTGTCGTATGGGAACAGTTCTGGAGAGCGATGTCAGATGATATTCCTTGCATCCTCTCTGAGTCTTTAGGCATATGGCCACTACATGTTAACGACCCTGAGTTGCAAGGTGGCGTTCTGTACGAGCTGCAAATGTTATTATCATTGCATGGTAAATCTTTAAAAGACTATGGCCTTCCAGTACCACCCGTGGGGTTGCTTCATATGTTTAGGAACAGGATCATTATGGAGGAAAGGAACTACAATAGGGAAGAATTAGCTGCTCAGAGTCGAGATATGATACCGCAACTGAACCATATTCAAAAAAATATATTTGATATAGTAATGGGTGCAGTTACTCAAAAGAAGCAAGAGTTATTATTTGTCTATGGTCATGGCGGGACGGGAAAAACATTTCTTTGGAATGCACTGATAGCAACCTTACGTAGTGAAGGTCGTATTGTTTTGGCGGTTGCATCTTCTGGTATTGCATCATTGCTGCTACCATCCGGTAGGACAGCCCATTCGAGGTTTAAGATACCGTTACAGTTGACTGAAGAATCAGTGTGTAGAATAAACAAAGGTACTCAGTTGGCTCACCGTTTAGAAGAAACAGAATTGATTATCTGGGATGAGGCTCCTATGAGTGAACGCAGGTGTTTTGAAGCTTTGGATAGAACTTTAAGAGACGTGTTAGATCAGCCGGCAACACTTTTTGGAGGCAAACCTGTGGTGTTGGGGGGTGATTTCAGGCAAACTTTGCCGATTAAGAAAGGGGCACACAAAAATCAAATAATTGCTTTATCCGTGGCTGAATCACATCTTTGGAAACGCTTCAGAGTCATTTTTTGCAAGAAAATATGAGGCTGAAGAGACCTTCAATGACATTGGTAGAGGTACAAGAAACAAACGTTTTTTCGAACTGGCTTCTCAGTATCGGCGACGGAAATGTTGGTGTGCAAGATAGTCTGGACCCAAATGATACTTCATGGGTGCAAATACCTGATAGATACTGCTTTCCACCAACGGACAAAGGAATGCTACAGCTAATAGATTTTATATATGACAGCACATCGCTCCAGAAACCCACTCCAGCCAGTTTTCAAGATAAAGCTATTATATGTCCGAAAAATGAAACTGCTGGCGTTATAAATGCGCAGATTTTAAAAAAAGTTACCAGTACATCATACTTTTATAACAGCATAGATGATGCAGTCCTGATTGGTAACGACGGGGGAGCGTTAGAACTACTGTATCCGACGGAGTATCTCAATTCTATGACTTTCTCGGGCCTACCTCCTCATAAGCTCGAGGTGAAAATTGGCAGTCCGATCATGCTACTACGCAATTTAAACTTAACAGGAGGCCTTTGCAATGGAACTAGGCTGATCGTCAATCAGTTGCTGTCTAGAGTTATCGAAGCAAAGATTATTAGCGGTACAAAGATGGGCCAAAAGGTGTTCTTGCCAAGGATTATTTTGACAGTTAAAGAAGAGAAGATGCCGTTCACTTTCAGGCGCAAACAGTTTCCAGTCAAGCTCGGTTACGCAATGACAATTAATAAAAGTCAGGGTTAATCACTAAAGAAAATTGGCGTATACCTACCTGAGCCAGTATTCGGCCATGGCCAATTATACGTTGCACTTTCTAGAGCTACGTCACCAGCTGGGTTGAAAATGATTATAGAAGAGCAACCTGGCCATCCTCCCAATACCACCAAAAATATTGTTTATACAGATTTCTTAAAGAAAGTTCAGAGGCGGCAGGTTTTACTTATTTTTAGTATCCTGCGTGAAACAAAACTATATACTTGGCCTGTTGCAATTTATGTGTTTTATAATTTGTTATTCGAACTTATGAATATCCATATTCGGCTACGTTATATGAAAAGGCCTTTTATAACTGTTTGCATTCTTTAAAACATAGGCTAGGACCATAAGTTATGTTATGATGTTGTAGGTGTTAATTATTATGCATATAGCAACTACAATAGATACATTGCACGTTATTCTAACGATCCATATTTGCACAACTTGCCATTTCCTAACCTCTTGACTGTTTATATGTACATACATAATATCATACTTTTCATATGCCATATCCTTTACTTTAAAAGGAACCACCAATGTGTCATTAGTGACGAAAATTCTATAGCTAGATCCGTTATATATCATTTTAGTGACTGATACTTATATGCGTTACCGTTTATCTAACTTCCAGTTTTCTGCACAGACATAAGTGAGCCTGTGCTTTTGACATTAAACATATGACCAATGTTCTATGCCTCAGAAAAAAGGGACAATCACTCCTTGGCAACGAAAAACTTATAGCTACGGATATAAAAATATTTTTAAAAGATAGTTGCAACGACGACGTTCTTATTTACAATTTTGTGCTTAAAATTCTCACGCAGAATCATGGCTGAACAAGAACCAAAAGCGACGGCGTCAATTTTGATAGGAAGACATGTGACAGAAGAAGAGATTGCGAAAATTAGGGAGAAAAACAAAGGAAAAACGGTAGCAACCGAATCTGCAGTTATAGCCATAGGAGATATTAACCCCACCGATGCGAATCAAAATCTAGAAGCCAAAATGTACCGCAAGTGGATATCAAAAAATGTCCCTGACCCAAACCCAACAGGGCTATGCTTCATCTTACTGGATAGACAGGTAAATAAAATTATTTAAAGCCTATTTGTCTAGACTTAAACGGTCTCCTTGCATTTAAATCAACAATATCTCTTACAGGGTAATGCGATCCAAGCAAATGTTGATATGCGTGATATACGCCAGTTTGATGCAATGCTACAGCTTGATACATGTTACACGATTCAAGGGTTTGGATGAAAACGGACAGATAACTGGCAACGAACACTTACAAATGACTTAACGTTGCTATTTGGAAAATATACACGTGCTACTCCTTTTGAAGATGATACTTTTCCTGCGCATCATTTTAACTTTACAGCATATAACGAACTCGGCCAACGTGCGGACTCACGTGACCCTATGTTGACAGGTATATTTCTGCAAATATAAAGTTTGCTTTTCAGATAATCTTTACAATACTAACACAATGCTTCGCAGATTATATTGGTATCATCAGAGACGTATCGCGAATAAAAGAATTCGGAGGTCCCGCGACAAATAGGGTACTCAGGAAGAACGTGGAGATACAGAATCTAAAGTATGGGTCTCATGCACTTTACATTTACTTTAAAACAAAATACTAATGTTATAGCAATGTCATACGAAATGCTTTCTTGCAGTGGGAACAGCGTCACACTAAGTTTGTGGAACGAGATGGCAACATCTTTTGAATTACAAATGGCTCTCCCGCTCAAACAACCAATCATTATAGCAGTTAGCTCATGCCTTACGAAAAGATATGCAGGTACATTCATTTTATAAATGGTAAAACAACCTGTTTCATACGGCCACCAAAAATAATCATTCACACAAAATGCAGGGTCTATTCAGCTATCAGCCACACCAGCGACGTACTATTATCTTAACCCGAACATTGACGAAGCGACCCATATCCGTGCAGTGTAAGTGAAAAACAAAATACTATTTTAACTTATCAACCGCCACCTAAAAAAATAAAAACAAAATACTGGAAACTTTAATGTAGCTATGACGACGTTCTTGCGCCCACTCCAAGAGTGCCGTTACTGACCCTGAGTTCAGAATCGGAAGAGGAATCAGCTGAGCAACAACTGTTAACGATATCTCAGCTTTGGGAACTTAATCCAGAAATTCTGACGGTAATATTTACTAAACTTCTTACCTCCATTCCCAGTATATCAGATTAACAATCTAATTATGATGCAACCACAGCACAAATTCACAACTGAAGCTGTGATAATGACGATTGAGGAAGACAAAGGCTGGTATCTAGACAAATGCAGAACGTGTGGGTTTAAAATAGAAGACAAATCACCACACTGGCATTTCCAGGAACCTGGAACAAAGGTCATTCCCAATTATAGGTATAAAGATAATAAATACGACAAACCATTGCACATACTATACTAAGTATAATAACCATAACTAAACGTTAGCTCCTGTTTATGAATCATTGATATCGAATAACTGTTCGTTTCAGTTATTGCATCAAGGCGGTTATTGCTGACGTTACAGGAAGCCTTTTGTTAACGTGTTACAGCCCGCAGGCAGAGAAATTCCTACCAGCTTGCTCAGAGGTTCTAAGTTACATCCCGGACCCAGATCCATACAAGATCCCACCCCTCATAAAGGACCTAGAGCATACCAAACATAGGTTTGTACTTCATTTCAGAAAAGGTAGCAAGAAAAGGTTTCCAAGGTTTATCTTAGATGATGCCAGTGACCCTGCTCCACCACCTTTCCCGCTCGATCTTCCAGGACCTAGCTCATCTAAAGTCATCATCGAAGAGGCCGAACAACCTGAACCATCAACACCGGTACCAGAATTACCAATAGCTACAAGTCCTAAATTAACAGAAATATCCACTGATATATTCACACCGCCACCTATGTCGGTGGAAGCAGCGGAAAAGAAAAGTTTAACATCAAATGTCTCACTGTCAGGCACACGAAGGCAACTATTTGAAACCCCGGAGGAGGAAGTCGATGGGAAAGGCACAAAGAAGGCGAAAAAAGACTAACCAACCAGTAAATCTAAAAGTGCCACAAAGCTTTTGAAAACTCTCTCGCTACAAAAAAACGCTTAGGCCTATGTATATACAGTTTTAGATGCAAAAGTGTTGTGATAGTAACGCAGTACAAATTTTCGTGGTTTTGGCTTTTACTAGCTACTGGTAAGCAAAATCCAGCGCCCTATAGCGCTTATCGACCATGTCACTGATAGACATAGACGCCAATGCTACTACATATGTAAATGTAGCTACCACTGTAAATATGTGTGTAAGCTGTTACAACAGCCATTTTGTGCCACTTTGGTTCCGCACGGCTTTAGTGGTTCTAATGAAAGTGCAGGATGTTATCCTACTACCAGTGTCAATAAAGTCAGTTCGCTACACAATAAGTAAAAGTTACTGAAACATGCAACCACCAATTAATACTATGCGCAAAAGCTAAGGGTAGAAAACTTAACAACATAAAAAGCAACATTTCAATTGATAATAACATGAGACCATTACATTGGCGCGAACTTCAGTCTCAGTAAAACAACAATACAATAAAAGAATGCCGCAAATAATCAAATGGCAAAAAAAAACAAATATTAAGAACCATACTTTTTCATAGAATATTTGTGGGTTACATTACTTCGTCCGCCATACATGGACATACCCATATTGCACAAAACTGTAACCTTACAATAATCCCTTTTCTATACTAATTACAATTACAATTTTCTTATACTAATACTGATTAAATTAACAGGCCAGCCGCCATAAACCATAAGCAAAGAACCGTGATACCACTTACATATGCAAGCCGTATTGGCATTAGATTTATACACGACCGCATCAAATATACTACCCAAAAGATCAGAAAAAAATTCCCATACATACTAACCATCTGACAGGACTTCGTTAATTTAAACAGATCTAGAAATGAAACGGTGCGTACGTATGTAATTATAAGTAAGAGATGTGATAACACTACTTTTATATACATATATAAATAAAACCACAACTTTACCATAAACAGAGCATCATCTTATAAATAAATACTATGATTACATAATTTTTCACATAACATAATCGGAGTGGTACACAAATCAAAATTGTAACACATCATAGGCTACACCCACCCACTAACTATACATAACATAATACAATACATAAAACACTAATCACAAAAGATTGCTGATAACTACCATTACCATAAACGACTTGCCCAAAAGACTTAGAAGAGCTAATCCAGCCAACACTATTTGCCAACCGACTGCCCAAACTACTTAACTAAGACCAGAGAAACATTACTATTAGCCTAGAAACATCTAACACCCAACAAACAACTCCAGAAACACGCTAACCATCCGAAGACGCTTCTTCCAACTCCATGAACACTATCTGCTTCTCCTTCTCCGCTATACCATCACGAATAGCATCTATCAAGACATTAACAGCAAGCATAGTCTAACGATCAACGCGCTTAAAGTCCACCAACGCTTCCAAACCGGCAACAGCCTTTTCATTCGAAGGACCAAAGCTATGAGTCTCAAAAGTGGTTTGTTCACGTTTTCGAAGTTTCCCGATCAGCTGGTTACGCTCCTGCTCCATACGAGCCACAAAATTACGATCCTCGCACACTTCACTGCTAAACAAAAACTTATAAGTGGTTGCAAGATCACGGGAACCAGAGGCGGTCATGATCTCTTCGACATTAGGTTTAGTCGTCATTTGGGAATGCTTTTCTGATACATACAGCTAATCACATAGGCTACTTAAAGTAACACTATCAATTTTTAAAACATGTATGGGCTGAAAAACAAGGCCCATTATAAGCACTGTTCATGTAGGAGGAGGAGTGAGCATGGTTGTTAGTATGTAAGCAACTATAAGTTAGTACCAATTTACTTATGTTTAAACAAGCAATCGAAAATAAGCAGCTAAAAAAAAAGACCAAACGTAAAACGAACAAACGTGAAAAAAAAATTAATTATAGCACTTAAAGCTCAACTAAAACGATTAAAATATTTTTGTTTGTTTAACATGTTTTACTATAATATGTCAATACTTCCTGTTATGAAAATGAATAAAGTGTCCGAAATTTAAACAAAACCTAACACGAAAAAAAAATATGGGGAGCTTCACTACCCGCTGCAACGCAGCGGGCCATTTTCCTCGTTATTATATAAGGGACGATTTACGTTTCGGAGTATTAACTTTGTACCTGAATTTGGATATAATTTTTGGGAGTATTGATTTAAGGTTGACATAATTTTTAGGATATATCTTTAGATAACGGTTTTAATTGAGCTTCTTCTACCCGAGATTAATTATTTTAGGTTGAGAATATTCAGGTTCGTTTGTTATAACTACCGTGCTAGTTATTGTCATCTAGTGGTAGTCTAGCGGGCTTGAGTAGTTAATTGTGATGGATTGGACTTGGATGTTGGATTTGTGTGGAGTGTAATTGGGCCTATCAATGGATCGGTTGTGGGCTCTATATGATTGGATCTACTCGTGGGCTTCATGGACTGCAGAAATGCATGAGCTTAAATGACTTATCAAAATAGTTATCCAACTTTATTTTTCATATATAAAGGTTTGATAATATCAACTGTTATCAGATATTTTCTTCAAAAAGTTTGCATACTGTTTGTTAATATCGGAAGAATAGTATTTTGATCATCAAGTTTCACGGCTAATTTTGGTATAAAACTTGGTAAAAGAGTGGTAGCTTAGTTTAATATTCTCACGGAGGATATTATGTCACGTCTTGAAATGTTATTGGAACTAGGTTGACTACGGGGTTGTTTGTACGGTATTTCTTATTTGGATTTGAAGTGAGGTTTTCTGGACGCATGTACTTATTTCATCTTCTTTCGTTCTTCCCTTTCGCCAAGATGACTTGTTTGGGCATGTATTGAGTGTGATGAAGACTTGGCTATCTAGTTACTTTTGTGATTCTTTCTCGCTTAACCAACAAAGTAGCTATCACCTTCGGTGTCTCACGCAGTTGAGGATTCGTCAAGAGGTTTTGTACATTGGGTACACCGTTCTTTTTCACAAGGATAGTACAAGCTTAAGTAACAAATCTGGGGAATTCTACTTCATGTTCAAGTTTGGTATATCAGGTTTAGTTCAACAAGTGGTCATTGCAATTGCCGACAGAATACGTGGATAGTATGCTTGCCAAAGTGTCTAAAGGTTGAGATGTGATCAGCAATTCTCATGGAATATTCGACGCTACAGAATTTCCAAGATACTTCAGAGTCTAAGCAAAATCTCTCACGAATCTTCATTGTCGTTCATGATTTTTCAAGATTTTTGCTTATGACAAGAACTTCTCGTAAATATGGTTGTACACGTCAATGATGCTTCCAAAAGCTCGAAACCATCATGGGGGAGAAACATGTAATTTGATGTTATAAGGTCAACCTCCAGGAGGAGTAGTTTATACTACTTTACTAAAGAATGGTTTGTGAAGTATTCTATATTTAGGAGAAGAATTGTTGATAATTGATTGCATGTTCCCCTACACAGAGACTCGCCAAAATCAAACAAACAATCTATCATTACTTATGGTTTAGTCTTGGTTTTGTAAAATCCCTGAAAAATCTATTTCTCGGTTTAAATCATAGATTTGTAAAATCTCGTGATAATGGAACCATCCTAGAGAATGAAAAGTGCATTTCCGGATCTATCTCTTGGTTTATTCTTGGTTTTGTAAAGTCCCGCGAAAGAAACTATTTCTCTATTTAAATCATAGAATTGTAAAATCCCGTGATGATGGAACCATCCTGGAGAAAGGAAAGTTTATTTCTGGATCTTATCTGATTCTGGTGTTACAGTTTCAGCTTCGAAGAAGGGATAAAGGGTGTACTTCATGTATTAGATGATTGTTTATATATACTTCAAGGCATTTTTCGTTATCACAAAGTGTTACGGGGTTATGCTCATTTAACTAAGGTCGGGATAAAACCATTATCAAAGTTCATTGTAAACATCAAAAAGGGGCTAGATCTGGGCATTTAAACCATAAGATGTGACTATGGCATTAATTCAGTATTATTTATTTGAGGTTGAAGTGAAATTTTGCGTGTGCGTGTACTTAGTATCTTAAGGTATCGGGGATGGTTGGATGAAGATTCTTCAAGATCCTTGTTCGAGCTTTTAACATATACAATGACGAAGACTTGGAAATCTAGTTATTTTTTGGCGATTCTTCCTTTTTACTAACACAAAATAACTATCACCTTAAGAATTTATGTTGTAGTGCTCAGTGTCACACGAAGTTGTGAATTTTCAAGAGGTGATGTACGTCTTATACTTGATGGCTGGTGGGTGAATAGTATAGAGGACTTATGGATTCAAAGTTGCATGAACTCTCTTCACTGCTCTTAGTCACACATTTGTGCAAGTTTAAGTCACGAGTTTGGGTTATTTTACTAAAGTGTCAAATTCATCATATTAGGTTTTCTCCATCTGCTGTCACGTCAAAGAGCCGTCTGAATGATAATGGGGTTGGTAACAAGTTAGCCAAGAGATGTAGAAAAGAGAGAGATGACGTTTAAATACTTCAGTTGAAACCTCGTTCCTTAAAGAAAAGTAAAGTGTACGCTTCAGTGCGCTTTATCTTTGGAAGAAGAGAAATCTTCTTGATTATGACGTTTGAATACTTCAGTTCAAACCTCGTTCCTTAAAGAAAAAAAAAGTGTACGCTTCAATGTGCTTTATCTTTGGAAGAAGAGAAATCTTCTTGTTTATGATGTTTGAATACTTCAGTTCAAGCCTCGTTCCTTAAAGAAAAGAAAAGTGTACGCTTCAGTGCGCTTTATCTTCGAAAGAAGAGAAATCTTCTTGTTTATGACCATTCTCATCAACAAGCTTCACGCTTTTTCCATGCTCGCTCAGTCATCAAGTGAACCGACCTACTGTTGATTGTATTCTTATTTCACTTGCTCAATCAAAAATGGCAATGGCGACATCATTTGCAATTTTTGTGGGGGAGAAGTGGGAATAGACTACACTTGGATGATATTCACTTGTTTATTCAAGAATGGAAACTTCGTATGAAATTCTTGAGGGGGAGAAGTGTGAAAATACTGCATGTTGATTGACATCTGAGAATAAATGGTCATACGGCTCCAAAATCATGTAAGAACCGAGCTTCTTCCTATCGGGTCTTCTTCACATGGAGTTTCTTCTAAGAAAGAGTCGTTAGTTGACATCTTCTCATTGTCTGATGTGATTAATGACAATGTGCTTCCAGTTAATGCTTCACGTATACATCATCATGATGATCCCAAACATCTTTCTGTTCTTGTTTGATGTGAAAGATTGTTAGTTTGGTGTTACCATTTTATGTGTTCGTTGCGGGGCTGATTTCCTTGATGAACATCTTTCTGTTCTGGTTTGATGTGAGGGATTTTAGTTAAGGGGATTTGCAATATGTAAGTTAATTGGAATGCATTTGGTGAGATGAAGATGTTGACTTTCTATTCCCCAAACGGAAAATCTTGAAGAAGGTCGAGTCTACAGTTTGTTCTACCTTTTCTGCTGCATGTTAGAAGACTAAAGACGTCATGCATTTGATTATCAAAAGACTTCTTCATATTTCGGGCATTCATCAAAAGGATTGTCAGTTTATAGGAGAGCACTAATTGGGGGAGAGTGAAAAGTCTGATTTAATCCCTAATTAGATTTGCTCATATTATTCTTCAGCGAGTTGATTCTCACAGATACATTTGAGCTAATGGTATTCTTGTCAAAAGATTTCTAGTATATGGGCTTACAATGTTTTGTTGATTCTGAAGTATCAAAACCAGCAAGGGGGAAGGAGACACACATCCAAAAGCACAACGAGTAAACTTGATGAACTTAATACTTCTACTTGATTGAAGTTATTCCGGGAAGACAATGTCATAATCGCAGAGAAACTCAAGATTTAACTTATGGCTATTAACTAAGTGGAGGAAGAGATGTAAGAGACAGTTTCTGATTATTAAAAGAGGTACACAATTATATGATGACTTCGATGTTATCGCAATCATCAAGGGAGAGAAATGTGTACATCGGGGATGTTCAGGAGATTCACGTGATCAGACTTAATCATTTATTTCAGAGTTGATATCTGCAGAGATGATCAGTGATTCAATCTGCTACTTCGATGTTATCGGCTATTCTTTCTTTGGGTATATGTGTATTTCGGGTTCCTGAGCTTTATTCAATGAGACTGACTGCATCACTTCAACTACTTGGGGGAAGTGGTCTCTTGACACCTTCTGGTATGCATCACTTCAGACTTCAGTGAAAAAGAAATATGCGAAGAGTTATTCAAGCGTGGGATGATACGTTGTTGTTCTATTTGATGATGTAACCCCGAACGGAGACGATGATCATTCTTAAAAGGAGAAGCAAGATCGATGATATGGTGTGCTCCTTTGTGCACCTGGCTAAGGCAAGCTTGAAAGAAAGCTTTGAATCTGCTCAACAAGAAGATTTTCGGTTTGGGGGAAGCTGCCAAAGTCTCACTTTTAGAAGGCTCAATTTCTGACGTCGATTCAAGAGTCTCGAAAGCTTTAGTGGTGAAAATTTAAGAGATGATGACTTCTATCTTCTACAACGTGCTGTTCGATATCCTTATCTCGGTACTCATATCATCATCCTCTTAAATTATATCATCTTCTGTGTAAATATTTTTCAAAAAACCAAAATACAAAAATATAAAACCAACAAAAATCCATAAAAATTTTGAAAAATCAGAAAATACCAAAAATATTGTTTTTCGCAAGGCATGTCTTCTGGTATCGATAACATCTACGGTCTTAGAAATGTCATTCAATAATGGCACGGGACTTTAGATGAAGTTCGAGCAGAAGGTGTAAATATTATTTTCAAAACATATCTCAAACTATGGCTTGCAGTTATTTCAGACTGTAACCCGCTCTTTAAAATCATGGTTTGTTATTATTTCATATATGCAACCCGTTCTTCAAAAAGGGAAAGTACTACGCTTAATCGATTTTCATAAATTACATGCACTTATCCCAAAACAAAATGAGGAAAGCACGTCTCCAAAAAAGACTGTTGTTCCTACACAAATGTTTTTCTTTCTAAAGATTCTTCACAAAAAATATTTGTTTTTCAAAATGGTAGAAAATGAGTTGTTTGAAAATCAATCAGACTTGGAGTTATCATAAATTTGCAAACTTAATCAATGACTTCAGCATTTTTAAACTTTTCATAAAATGAGTCATTGATTAAGGGGGAGAATGTTTTCAAATTTATATCATCTAACGAGCTTATTTAATCATCCTATATACTTAACTGAAAAAGGTGTTTGCAAACTTTGAAAGGCTAGGAGCCTAGGATATGATTGTTAGGATTAGATGATTTGAGTTTGATGGGAGAAACATAATTCTCGTGCCTTTATATGATATGTTTGAATGATTTTCCATGTTGGATTGACTTTTATTAGTCGATTGTTGTTTTGGTGTTGTCGACCACCGTATATCTGTCTATCTGTGTTGACTAACGTATGCAGATAACATGGTTTATGAGAATGTTCTCGCCTCTTCTTCCACATAAGAAGAAAAGGGAAGGGCAACTATATCTTGGGTCGACAAAAGAAGAAACGGAACTTAATCAGATCTCTTTGCATGATATATACAACTTCAAAGGTCTCACTGCATCAGCAGATGGTTTCTTCCATCCTTTCAGCAACAACTGAAGCAGCTTCAACACCACCTAACGCACCTTTGTGCAGGTTAAGTAGTGAATGATATCATGTTTATTTTTCTCATGGTAGAAAAATATTGTTTGAAAATAATTCGGACTTAAATATTTTGAACATCAATCGGACTCCATTTTTCATAAAATTTCATCACCCAATCTGTGACCTTTTGTCATCGATTGAGGGGGAGAGTGATTTCAAAATATCATATTTTCAAACAATATTTCTTCAAATGGACTCATTAGTGTAATTTGTGTCCGTTCCATTTGTACATTATGAAGTGGTAATCTAAATTTTTGATGTTATGTGTCAGGGTATGATTTTTCGTTAAATTCAAAGATCTTTCAAAATGATTTTTTTTTAGTTAAAGATCTTTTTAAATTATCATACTTGAGACTAACTATCTTAAATTTCAATAAATGTTCCGTATCAGTTAATTTCAAAATTAAGGCACGTCTTTCCCCAAAATTTTCTAAATAATTTAAATCAATTGGGAACACAAATCTCAAAAGGTTTGAAATTTTTTATCGAGGGAGAGATCATGATTTAAATCTCAAATCTGTTTAAATGGTGATTGTTTTAGTGCCTTTGAAAGTCACTCCTTCCTCCATGTGCCAAACGATTTCAAATGCACGATGCACATGTTGAGGGGGAGCATTTATCCAAAAACCAGAAGAGCATTTAAACCTGATTAAAAACCACATTATCTCTCATGTTTTCTAAACCTAATTAAATCACTTGGGATCCAAAATCTCAAAGGGTTTGATATTTTTGATCGGGGGAGAGAATGTGATTTAAATATAAAATAATCTGATAAAAGGTGATCGTTTTGATTCAAAGTGCAGGTTCTCTCTAATATGTGCTAAATGTTTTCATTAATTAATGCACATATTGAGGGGGAGCATTTCAAAAGATAATAAACTATCGAGGTACAAAGGATTTAATGTTTTAACAGACGTACCTTGATTGATTTTGAAATGGTTTCTCTATGGCAAGTGTCATCGTTTCAAAGACCTCCTTCCTCTATGTGCTAAATGATTTTAAATATACAACGCACGTAGTGAGGGTGAGAATTTACAAAAGATCAATTGCTTTTTCTATGGAATAGTGAGGGTGCACATGTTGAGGGGGAGTATTTCTGAATGATCAAAAAAAGTTAAGGTACAAAATGCTTTGATATTATATTACAAGTACCTTGATTGATTTTTCCTAATGATTTTTCAATTGGTTTCAAGGAGGAAATAACTATACCACACGACCGACAATTTTACTTTATGCATTGGAGTTATAAGGATGGTAAGGTTAGGTACTCGCCCCCACGATCCTGCCAGAGCCGGAGGGATCTACCCAGGGAAAATTCACTAGATAGTATAGAATTCCTTATGTATGATGAAAAAAAAGGAGAAAAGTGAGAATAAGGGAAGAGTGTCGACTTAGAAAGAGCTAGGACTGGAATAAACCCAACAAGGTTCTAGTGATGAAGTCTCAGTAAGCACTGAAGGGGTTGAAGAATGAAAAAGAAATGAAAAGTGAAAAAGGGTGAAAAGAAAAAGCCCTCCAATAATTCAACCTTATAGCAGAAACCGGGTTCAATACATATGAAACTGGTGGTTACTAAGGTAACGCCGGTATTGAAGACAAGACGTCATGGACCCAGTGACGCACTGCACAAAACTTCCCAAGCTACTCAAGTTCTCTTAAAAGGACTTGTTTCATTCTCACGGGGAACCTACATAATCTATCGACTTTCTCTTAGAGATGGTTGATATTGAAGAAGGAGACCCTCTCCCTAGTCTCCGATTAGGAAACCAAATTGCACAATTGAGTCTAGAGCCAAGAGATCATCCACAAAATCTCACTAGGACACACAATTAATGAAGACTTGTTGTTTCACACAATGTGGAATGTAAGAATATATATTGAGAGTCCTACGCATTATCCTCGTGGTATTGCCAGAACATCCGAGTGATATGCAAAGTATTCACGATGAAGATGGAAATCCTTCTAGAGCAAACATCAAACAAGCTCTGGGTGGGTGACATGTGAGATCTTTCAAAAGATCAAGCTTGTGACAACTGGATAGAAACAATGGGGCGATTCACTCTTGAATCAACCTTGATCCAGGAAATGAATTGATGAATACTTTTGAAAAACCATTCGATGTGCAATAATATTCTTTTCTCTAGCACATCGACTGTGTATTCATGTTTCAAATACAAAAAGTATTTATGATTAAAATTGATCTTTCTCATAAAACCTTTGTCGTATTGCAAAACTCTTTCTCTTAAGCAATACGTGATTGTTTTTCAAATCAATTTTTCATCAATCAGTGAATCTCAATTCACTGGTTCACTCACTCCGTGTTGTCTACTTTGGGACGCTCCGGTTTGAGAACGACTGGATCAAGCTGCGAAACCCTGTCAAGGAGATTCTTAGGAATTCTACCTGATCACAGGAAGTATTTATAATGATCAACGGGGAACCGTGGTTCTTGCAACACTATTCAACAAAAGTGAACAAAGACACTTTCGTGTGTTCTATTGCTAATTGTTGTTTGCAGGAACATTTGACGGTTGCAGCTGATCGATATTGAGAAGTCAATTCATAACTACATGCTCACAGCACACACTCTTAATTGAAGAAAATCATGACATTCAAAGACATACAAAAATGCTTCCGCTACTCTGATGAAACGATGTCATGATCCAAAAAGTGTGAGCATGTCGGTCCAAAAGTCACAACATTACATGAAGGCGATACAACAAAGGATGATTCAGAGATTTGATGTGGCTAATGATCTCAAAGAAAGCTCAAGGATCACCAAGTCGTGGATCAGTTCAAAGACCTCCACTGAAAGTACAAACTATGCGGACTTTGAAGAATCACTGCTAAAGCACAAAGATTGCGGAAATTGAAGAATTGAAGTCTACGAGCTCAAGCATGAAGTTAAACTATAGAATGCTAGGATACAAAATGTAATTCATGGGGTGACCTCCCTTAGGGGTTTATAAAATCCATGTTGAAGAGTCGGTCACCCCAACTCTATTCTAGAATATGTTAGCTCATAGACATTACGTTATTTGTTAGTTTGTTAATTAGTTTAGCAACACCGTGGATGACGGACGGGTCTTTACCCACTGTATGACTGATCCACAGTCCATAAGGGACGTGTAGTATGTGGTATAAATACCCCTTTCCTCTAAAGGTAAGGGTGGTGTTTTTCAATCTAACCTTTCTTTTTTCTTTTACTTTCTCTCTCTAGAAAACACCCTCTCTACTCTTTCTCTCTCTAAAATGGCTTTCTTGTTCTTTCATCATCCTAGACCACCCCGAATCATCAAACAACATAAATAATGATCCTACAACATTCAATCCCGACGCACATATTTCACCCTTGATCTCGGCTCATAAAACTCACAATCACGACCTCGTGAACATGCATTATGACCAACCCCCAACACACTTTCAAAACACTAAACGATCCATACAATAATCCCGCGATCACCCTCGAACTTACCCCCATGAGACCATGCTTTTAGTACATTTATTTAGATGATGCTTTATATATTATACGCTTTATATATCAATAATATGATGCTTCAAACTTACTAACATCACAAGACCATGCAAACAGGAAACTTATTTTTCACACGACCCATAACATACGAGGTATACATGCACTAGATGACCATGTTCATGATACATATCCAACTTAGTTTAAGAACTAAGGAACCATACACACACAAAACACAAGAATCGCACATATACCATACTCGACCCATAACCACAGTAACATGCAAATTCTGTTTATACCCGCCCAACATCCCCTTTTGGTTGACCTTACACACATAAATAACAGCTAACACAAACCACAAGGTACAATGAGACAGCTACGACATGAGACCCACACATAAAATCACATTATACAACCCACATAAGGCACAATCACGACATCAACCCTACCATCCCGTTAACCATATGCGACCCTCATCATATATCCTAGGTTTTATCCAGATTTAGAAGTATGTTATAAAGACCAGATTAGGGTCGAATAACAAAGGGGTCGAACCAGATCAGAAACCATGGGTAGAATACTCAATTTTTTAAGCATATTAAGTTATGATTTCATGTGACGCTTATACATGTGTTATACAAATTATCAAGAAGCCAACATAATAACAGATTATACGAGCATGTAAACCGATTAGGTTTTATATTCAGATTATACATGTTTTAGGTGTGTCGAATGGGAAAGAAAACAAAAAGGAATTGGTGATACCTCTGTGCCTACGAGACCAGGATTAGTGGACAACCAAACGATTATAACCTCGCGACTTCAATACCCAGATCAGAACCCTTCGAACACTTGATAGCATGAACGATCGTGTGATTTACTTTGGGTGTCGATTGGAACTTGGGGTCTGGAAGAGGAATATATAAGATTAGGAGAAACGAGTTCTATTGAGGGAAATAATCAAAACGTATATTGTGTTTTGGAAAGGGGGTGTGTCTTGTACAAGAATTGATAAGAAGGAAAAATATCTTTTAATTTTATTTGAGATATACACAACGTTTATTATTATCTCGAGCCTTTTTCAAAAACTAAAAAAACGTGACATGATGAGGGGAAGGAAGGCCGGATTTTAAACAAAACCGTAGGAGGGTAAGTTAAGTTATCTAAGGTGCAGACTAAAATATGTTTAGTTGTGTACCATTTGATGCGTCGGAGCCCAGAAGAAAAACGTGTTACGAATTATAGGGGATCAGGAGTGCGACAAATTATTTTAATTAATTTACTTAGGTCATATCATTTTTAATTATCGTATATCATATGGTTTTAGGCTCTTATTAATAATCACGTGATTTAGGGAAAAATTCATATTAGACGTAAAATTTGGGAATTCGAAATTTAGGGTTTTACATATTTCCTGAAAAGTCTTAACACAATCCATAAGAGTAACATGAGACTGTGGCGGTGGCCCTGACTCTGAGCTAGTATGCATTTTTGCTCGAGCTTCTGATCGTTTACGCAGATACTCCTCAAACATATCTCCATGTACAACAGGTGCGGGTCTCGGTGCATACCAGTTAAAAAACCTAATGCCTCCTGCATACTATTCTGAATCAGTCTCAGCTCTCATCGAATATAGATCATGGTTTGTTTCTTTGGCCTAACAAAATTACAAACAAAAAGTGGGATAAGCGTTAACCATATTTAAAAAAAAAATATATTATCTTTAAACACTTGCCTTTGGAAAAAGCTACCTGAAATACTTCACCAAAGAAACCTTCTTGGACCATGAAAGTGCTCTTGGGATAACATCAAGGTCCTTACTCCACCAACGCAAGCTCTAGGTAGAGGACTCTAAAATCCAAATCTAAAACACATTTATGTCATACTTCTAATTTCAAGTTACAAACCCATTTATTCAAAGTGTTTGTGTAATAATTCTAACCTCGAAACAAAAAACAAATCCAGCCAACGAATATGATGGAACAAAGTTGGGTTTGACATTCTATCCCTTATGGTATTCAACCTTCAATTTTGAGTTAATATTTCTAATGGCGTCGTACAACTTAAACCAAATGTGTTCCCCCCAAGGGAATTCATTCCAGGCTTCAAAGTTCTCAACCATCCTAAGATATATATCATCCACCACACATAACAGGTCACACCCCATAAATAGGACCTCAAGCGATAACAAAAGGCAAACTCAGAATGCATCTTCATATGATAATTTGGTAAAAAGCTCTTCATCCTCAATCAAAGATAGAAGATCTATGCTTTTTAAATGCTCCCCTACCTTCTGAGGAAATACACGGTTACGAAATATGATATCACCACTTCTATACTTACGGAAACTAGCCATTCCAAATTTAAAACCAGATACAAGGTGAAATTGACGGCGTC
This sequence comes from Chrysanthemum makinoi, assembly GCA_910596185.1. Classification (NCBI taxonomy): domain Eukaryota; kingdom Viridiplantae; phylum Streptophyta; class Magnoliopsida; order Asterales; family Asteraceae; genus Chrysanthemum; species Chrysanthemum makinoi. The sequence goes on along the minus strand of OU343220.1, from coordinate 241,111,494 downwards.
CAAAATGAAGATGATGTCCATTACCTTATAAATCAGTGGAAAATTATAGTGGTCATCATCCGATATAATTTTCTTTTGAAGCATATAATGTATAAGACTCTCATCGTTCTCAAGGTAACTCAAATCTAACCATGCCCCAAAGGGTGTCGACCGAAACAGTGTATGACGGTTTTCATCTAATCTGTCTTTAGTTAATCGAAAGTAATGCAATTTGCTTCTAACTTGAACCTTGGCATCATATTCTTATATTAATAAACAAAAAGTTATACATACATATATATATATATATATAGAATCCGGATCAATTGAGAAGGTTTTTATTTTGAGAAGATTGAGAAGGTTTTCAAAAATGATAGCTTTTTAACTTTGATTCAAGTTTTTCAAACGTAAAACTTATTTTAATGTTATGTTAATCCAAAGTGTGTAAAAAAAATTCGAATCAATGTTAAAAAAATCTCTCGATTTTGCGATATAAGTAAAAAACTGAATCTTCTGTACACATTTAAGGAATCATTAGCTTTACTCGATTTTAGCAATGATTTGTGAATCAAACTTGTGATTTATAGATTCAATTCACTATAAAATTATGTTTACTTGTGAATCAAATCAAAAAATATGAATCAATTTGCTCAAACGTTGATTTCTCAATCTTCTCAAAATAAAAACCTTCTTAATGGAACCGGAGCCTATATATATATATATATATATATATATATATATATATATATATATATATATATATATATATATATATATATATATATGTTTACACAAGTAGCCTCAAAACATACAACAAAGACAAGCAATTTCAAATAACATGGCACCATGCACATAAAGTTCTGCCCATGTTCTATGAGGTTTCCAATGCACACAAAGTATTTGTGCACAAGGGAGATAAGGACATGTGAGGTATATATAGATGGATTGCTACAAGTTATAGTGTTGTATCATCCATTGAAACACTCGTACTTTTAACTAATATCAAACACCATTTTGTCCTATAAGCAACTAACCTTTAAACATTATGATAAAATATAATGCATATAAGATTATAGATTTGATCGCCTCTAGTGGTTGTAGCCAAGGATGGCCAAGGATGTGAGATATAATTTTTCAAGCCCTCTGTTCGTTAGTTCTGCCCATGTTCTATGAGGTTTCCAATGCACACAAAGTATCCTTACAAAGGCGCACAAGGGAGATAAGGACATGTGAGGTATAGATAGATGGATTGCTACAAGTTATGGTGTTGTATCATATATTGAAACACTCGTACTTTTGATTGAATACAGTAAAAGATTAAACAACTGCATAATGTGAAATTCATGGATGTTTAGATGAGCTTATTAGTTTATCAAGTAAATTTTATGGCATCAAAAGTTCAAATAGAATAAGTCATACGACTCTTCCTCTGTTAAATCAAAATCATAAAAATCGTCAACATATATTACCAAACACGCTACATTTGTTACACAACTGAATTTAGTCAGTCAACATTTGTGGGCATCATAGCAAGAATTCTCATTTCCTAATCAAGTAAATATTAAATATTTATCCATATATAGTCCCAACGACTCAATTTAGTCCAGTCAAAATGTTTTCGTACTAACCTATAACAAAATCTCAAAGGCACCCAAGGGAGATAATGTCACACCCCCAAATTACCTGTTTTGCAGGGGAATTGAATTCCTGGGAGATGACTATCATAGCATCACAATCACAGTTATATTGAACGACCTAAAGTGTCGTTTGAAAAGAACATCGTTTGATATATTAAAAACATTCAGAGTTACAAAGATATGTCCCAAATGATAATCCACATGTGCGGAAAATAAGTTTGGTACAAGTCAAACGATGTTTTAAAAATGTATAAATCCCATGTGAGACGCGTCGTCACCGCGACTCTATGATATGTCCACATGCATGCCATGAAATGAATGCCTTAGTTACCTGAAAATACATTGCTAAAAGTGTCAACACAAAGGTTGAGTGAGTTCATAGAGTTTATGTAAATGTTTAATACGACTACCACAAGTATAGGCCATGTATGACAATATGTCACAAAAATGATACAATTGCTTAAGCACATGACACCGAAGCTAGACTGATCATGATGTTCGCCCCAACAGAGTGTTTTGCCAAACAACTCAAATAATGATATTAAATGAAATGCATCCGTTTGACCAGTTGGAATCCACCAACCCGGATGGAGGAGTCACCCTCGATAGATCTATCCATTCACCCTCGCTTACCCAGTAATTAACGGTTCATGATTTCTGATATGGGGACAATCAATTGGCAATGAAGTAACTTAATCAATGTAATGAATTTGATATACTTGGTATCGTAATAAAAATGATGTGCAATGTATTCTCCCCCGTAGGTTTGAGATAAGTATAAACTTGAATAAATCGGGGCTATGAAAACTCACATGTTGCAATGATAATGATGATATAATGGCAATACTGAAATGAGGCAACCTCTGACCGTTACCTATTATGAATGATATGTTCTAATGTAAATCATGAAACAATGTCGTGCATGCAAATCCACATGTAATCTATACCACTTGTACGTTTTTGAAAATAGAATTTATCGTCGAAATATATGTTTATGACATCTCGTCATGTTAATAAATACTTTACAAGTATATACGTTGAATCAACACCCTACAATAGTCGTTTAGTGATTTATCGAGAAATCATAGTTTTTCGTCGTAAAACAATATAATTTGACAAGTCATGAGAGTGACTAAATAGCCTCGAAAAGCTAGTCGTAAAATAGTGAATATCGAGTGTTAGGAAACAAACTCAACGGTTTTGGAAAGCTTGTATCATTATCTCAAAGTTTTAGCTTTTAAGTTTTTATCATAGAGGTCTCGGTCATGGAGAAAAATGTAGGTAAAGTATGTTACTTGTGTCCAAAATATTGTTTAAGGTAACTTTCGGCAAAGTTTGAGTGTCCATATTTTATTTGTTACAACTCCGTTTGACGAACGGTTGGACATTTTTGAAAATAGGCTAGGTGAACTTACTTTTACTAGAAGACATCGTTTTCTGAAAAGTACTCTATCAATGTTAAAAACGACCCTCAACATCGTCATTCGCGGCCGATATTTCTTGGTTATTAGAAAATATATAGTTATACTTATATAAAATAGTTACGGCAACTTTGTTAAATCGCGTGTAATTTAATCGTTACAAGTCCGTTTTCTACGTTTTATATGTCCTTAGCTTCGTGTTAAAGTATACTAATATATATTTGATAAGTCGACACATTTTATAACGCTTAAGACTCATTTTTGACTCGTGAAAAGTTGAGAATACATGCTGAATTTTCTGAAACAAATAGTTTTCGTCGTTAAACTTAAAAATATCATAACTTCTTCGTTATAACTCCGTTTTAACCCGTTCAAGCGGCCACGTTTTCGTTTTAATGTTTATTTTCTAAATATCTAGTCCAAAAATTTTTACCCACTGTCGAGATTTCCAGAATTCACAATTAAGATCAGACCACTATTTATTGTTGCCGAAATGGGGTTTTCTCGCGTAAAACTTATTCTAACCACTTCAAACCAACTCCAAAGCTATTCTAAACCTACCATACACCTTCTTAGGGTGTCATGGGTTCCTAGACATCATCAAAACTAATATGTTTCAAGGGATAATTTATAGGATGATTATATTTCATAATAAGTAATAAAAACATTAAAAGTGGTATAAATTCATATGTAACATGCATGTTTTCTTGCAAAAATAATGAAATAACATAACTATGAATCTGAAAAGAGTAATAAAAATCATGAAATGCTTACTTGAATGATTATATGAAAAAGATGATGAAAACCTTATTAATCTATAGGTTTTTATTTCAAAACTTTAGCATAGATCACTAATAATATTTGATAATCATTTGAAGCTTGAAAAGAAAATGGTTTCTTCCTTGTTCTTGCTATGGCCGGCCACCAAGAGTAAATGAGAGAAGTTTTTGGTTTGTTTCACCTTCAATAAGTGTTAACTATGTGTTTTGCTTTGAATTTAGTACATGTATCTTTACAAAATATCTAAATATAATACATAGGTGTACACATTAGTAGCCAAAAACAATTTTGCAACTATAATGACAAAGGGGGGGGGGGTTGAGGTGGCCGGTCATAGGGTGAATTGGGGGGGTTAATGATTTTTGTTGAGTTAAAGTATTTAAGTGTAAATAAAATGTGTAATTTGTAGGTATAAATAGGTATTTAATGTAGCGTTAACTAAAAATAAATTTTAACGGAACAAAATAAAATATATTGAAGCCGTAAAAATTATAAAAATATATTTCTTGCAAGAATTGAGTGAATAATTATTTATCGTGTTGAATTTACGAAAACCGTCGTAAATATTTATATATAACAATTTATATACAAAATAAATTGAAAACATCGGGTAAATTAATAATATAATTTTTATAGTCTTAAAATGAGTATAAAAATATATTAGGATTGTTTTTGGAAGTGTCGGATCAATATTCAAAATAAATGTTTACGCGATAGCGTTTATTTAACAGGAAAATAAACGTTTAATGAAAAATGCAAATCCATGCATGAACTAATATGATGATCATGTTGCTAATGATATGTAGACTAAATCTAGTCTATATGAAATGTCCTCGATGAAATGTTCATGAATTCGCAGCTAAACCATTAAGGTTACACGAATTTGATACTCGTAAACCTAGTTTACGAAAAATGATGAATAGTGACTTATGAATAGTGATTTTCTCAGGGAATGAATAGTGTTTCGTGAATAGTAAATTTTTGAAATACGTTCTCAGAATATCAAAAACGATGAATAGTAAAATGATGAATAGTTACCGATGAATAGTAAATTCCCGAGGTGAATAGTGAAATTTCCAAAGTTTGCAAAATGACCTGAAATTACGAGTTGTCACATTCTCCCATCCAAAAAGGAATTCAGTCCCTGAATTCAGTCCATGTTAGGTTCTACAGTGTTACTTGTGAAAAGATGAGGGTATTTGAGTCGCATTGGGTCGTCCAATGTTTTTCTGAATCATACCACGCCTTTCCTAGACGGGACTTTGAACATATATTTGTTGCCAACTTGAAATTCTAATGGTTTGCGACTTATGGAACATACTTCCAATATTTTGCGTCGTATATCGACGTAGCTTATCTAGCTATATGTTGTTGCTTGTAACTGATTCTTAATTTGTACGATTTCTGTATTATTTCATGAATAAGTCATGGACTAATGAGTTGGACTTTCCTGATTTTTACCAGTGAATAAGTGATTGACACCTCAACCATAGAGTGCCTCAATTGGTGTAGTCAATATGTTCATGTAATAACTATTGTTGTAAAGCAACTTGTTCGATGGAGAATGATTTGCCTAATCATTTCTAGAAAATCACACATGCCTTGAGTATATCTTCTAATGTTCGAATTGTTCTCTCGCTTTGACCATTGAGATGAGGATAATAGGCGGTAATCACGTCCTAGTAGGTTCCATGGGAATGTTGATATGATTGTCAGAAGCCTAAGGTGAATCGAATAGCTTATAATAGGTACAACTGGAATTGATACCACGTGTCTCATGCCAAATTTCAAAATGTCAAGTCTGTCGAAAAGGGCATTATTGAAAAGAATAGTTTATGGGTAACAGTTGTGATTCCTCGCGCTTCTAGTTCTAGCGAATGTCATGACTTGAGTCTTCCTTGCCTAAGGTGCTTAGTCTCCATGACTAAAATGTTTATTGTTTGATTATCGAAGTGTTTCCCTGCTATATGTTGTTAAGTCACAAAACCTTAAATATTTAAGTGATGTGGTGTAGTGGTTGATTTTCAAGATTTCTTCTGATATTGAGTGCTTCTAAGATATTTCATCACTTAGATTGTTATCATGCTAGCAAGAAAATAGATATCAGCTCATACTATGTCGGAGAATGTTTGTTCTAATTTCACTTGTAGATGGGGAGTCATTGATTGTCCGATATGTTCAAACCTGTTGCATCTCTTGATATGGAAGTGAGGTTACTTGGAATTTCTAGAGAACACAATGCCTTAGAGGGAGTTTATATCGATAACCTTAATTTAACCAAATTTTCCTTTAAGGGAAACTCATTGTAGGGAAGTTCACATATTGTTGAGGCCATGTTAAATGGAATGTTCTGCAGTCTCAGTTAGAAGACTTGGTTTGTCCCTATAGTGTTGCTTAGTGTGTATTCGCTTCGTACTAAATCTTGTAACTTGGTCTAGCTAGTACTTTTGAAATGATATAATTTGGTTTCTAGTCCAAAATAGTGGTTCGGAATGTCTCATGATGTCTTAAGTTTTATGTTGAGTTTCGAATTATCTTACTATATACTTCTAGTCCTTGTGGGGAAATCTGAAATCCTTTCATTGTTTTCTTGTACCAAGGAATCCTCCTCTTAGATGGTATAGAAAGTCTTTCCTAAAAAGGTCACTCGTTAAATTCTAATTTATCGGTTGGGTGAGTGATGAATGGTGTAGGTTTCTGTAGAGTGTTAACAAAATAAATGTTTATGAACATTTTATCTGATTGCAAAACTTTGCTTTTAAGTGAAGATTGTTTTAGGAAGTTTGAAAAGATGTTTGTCTCTTTCATGACATAATTCTTCCTAAATTATACATAGGTGATCAGGCTATGTATAATCGAGGACAAATGATGTGATGATTGGTTTTGTTGAAATGGTATTATGTTTCTCCGAAGTTTTAGATGGTATTCAACGTTTTATTTTGTAAAATAATGGCTCAAACAATTTTTCAGAGTAACATGGAAATCGTTTCGCGTAATGATAGTAAATAGTTGATAAAATAACTGAAAGTCAATTGATAGAGTGGTTATAAAACAACTTGTTTTAAAACTTTATAAAACAATGTTTCTAAGATGGTGTAAAATGGCTTGAAATAAAATTAAGTGAAATAGTTTTATAAAGTAATAGCAAAATTACATGAAATAAGATTTGTTGGATGGTTGTGATTATCGTGGAGTTAATAAGGGATAAAGATTACATAAGCTTGAAAGGTACCTATTATCTGTTCCTATTGATGGTCAAATAGTGTTTCAAGTGTAGTAGTAGTAGACGGTCTAGCAGCAATAGCCCTAGAACTCTCACAGTCCTCAAACCTATGAGATGGTGTAGTGTCTATAGTCTTAGTGATAGATGGTAATGGTGTTTTAAATCATGCACGCTTCCCAAGCTGCAAGTCAGATGTATGAGTAGTGTCTATGAGATGTGATGGCACGGATGGTACTCTAGATGACAATGATGATGATAATGATGACAATGATAATAATGGAAATCCTTGTGGTGAGTTAAGAAAATAGGTTCATTAGGACTAAGCCTATAAGTTCTACTAAATGGTATAATCTGTCCCAACCGAAAGATAAAAACTGTCCTGATCCTACGGTGAATCAATAGTGATCGTGATGGTGTAGGTGCAACTTTGCCCTTCTCAAAGGGTTCAGTCTCGTCATCAGATGTTATTGGTGTTAAGTCAACTGATGTTAAAATTGTGATAGGGAATGACAGGGCATTCTCCATATCAAAGTCTGATGTGAGTATGATGGGATGGGTATTTGAAGGCATCTATGTGACAATCGATTTTGAAATGAAAGTAAATAACTCATAAATGTGCGTATGAAACCGCATGTATAGTGACTATGCACTTATGATGAAATGATGAGATGCTATGATGATGTAGTTATAGTCTAGGGTCAATGATGCAACCTAGTTCTCTATAACCGAAGCTCGGATGCCAATCTGTCACACCCCCAAATTACCTGTTTTGCAGCGGAATGGAATTCCTGGGGATGACTGTCATAGCATCACAATCACAGTTATATTGAACGACCTAAAGTGTCGTTTGAAAAGAACATCGTTTGATATATTAAAAACATTCAGAGTTACAAAGATAGGTCCCAAATGATAATCAACATGTGCGGAAAATAAGTTTGGTACAAGTCAAACGATGTTTTAAAAATGTATAAATCCCATGTGAGACGCGTCGTCACCGCGACTCTATGATATGTCCACATGCATGCCATGAAATGAATGCCTTAGTTACCTGAAAATACATTGCTAAAAGTGTCAACACAAAGGTTGAGTGAGTTCATAGAGTTTATGTAAATGTTTAATACGACTACCACAAGTATAGGCCATGTATGACAATATGTCACAAAAATGATACAATTGCTTAAGCACATGACACCGAAGCTAGACTGATCATGATGTTCGACCCAACAGAGTGTTTTGCCAAACAACTCAAATAATGATATTAAATGAAATGCATCCGTTTGACCAGTTGGAATCCACCAACCGGATGGAGGAGTCACCCTCGATAGATCTATCCACTCACCCTCGCTTACCCGGTAATTAACGGTTCATGATTTCTGATATGGGGACATTCAATTGGCAATGAAGTAACTTAAGCAATGTAATGAATTTGATATACTTGGTATCGTAATAAAAATGATGTGCAATGTATTCTCCCCGTAGGTTTGAAATAAGTATAAACTTGAATAAATCGGGGCTATGAAAACTCACATGTTGCAATGATAATGATGATATAATGGCACATCTGAAATGAGGCGCAACCTCTGACCGTGACCTATTATAAATGATATGTTCTAATGTAAATCATGAAACAATGTCGTGCATGCAAATCCACATGTAATCTATACCACTTGTACGTTTTTGAAAATAGAATTTATCGTCGAAATATATGTTTATGACATCTCGTCATGTTAATAAATACTTTACAAGTATATACGTTGAATCAACACCCTACAATAGTCGTTTAGTGATTTATCGAGAAATCATAGTTTTTCGTCGTAAAACAATATAATTTGACAAGTCATGAGAGTGACTAAATAGCCTCGAAAAGCTAGTCGTAAAATAGTGAATATCGAGTGTTAGGAAACAAACTCAACGGTTTTGGAAAGCTTGTATCATTATCTCAAAGTTTTAGCTTTTAAGTTTTTATCATAGAGGTCTCGGTCATGGAGAAAAATGTAGGTAAAGTATGTTACTTGTGTCCAAAATATTGTTTAAGGTAACTTTCGGCAAAGTTTGAGTGTCCATATTTTATTTGTTACAACTCCGTTTGACGAACGGCTGGACATTTTTGAAAATAGGCTAGGTGAACTTACTTTTACTAGAAGACATCGTTTTCTAAAAAGTACTCTATCAATGTTAAAACGACCCTCAACATCGTCATTCGCGTATATTTCTTGGTTATTAGAAAATATATAGTTATACTTATATAAAATAGTTACGGCAACTTTGTTAAATCGCGTGTAATTTAATCGTTACAAGTCCGTTTTCTACGTTTTATATGTCCTTAGCTTCGTGTTAAAGTATACTAATATATATTTGATAAGTCGACACATTTTATAACGCTTAAGACTCATTTTTGACTCGTGAAAAGTTGAGAATACATGCTGAATTTTCTGAAACAAATAGTTTTCGTCGTTAAACTTAAAAATATCATAACTTCTTCGTTATAACTCCGTTTTAACCCGTTCAAGCGGCCACGTTTTCGTTTTAATGTTTATTTTCTAAATATCTAGTCCAAAAATTTTTACCCACTGTCGAGATTTCCAGAATTCACAATTAAGATCAGACCACTATTTATTGTTGCCGAAATGGGTTTTTCTCGCGTAAAACTTATTCTAACCACTTCAAACCAACTCCAAAGCTATTCTAAACCTACCATACACCTTCTTAGGGTGTCATGGGTTCCTAGACATCATCAAAACTAATATGTTTCAAGGGATAATTTATAGGATGATTATATTTCATAATAAGTAATAAAAACATTAAAAGTGGTATAAATTCATATGTAACATGCATGTTTTCTTGCAAAAATAATGAAATAACATAACTATGAATACGAAAGAGTAATAAAAATCATGAAATGCTTACTTGAATAATTATATGAAAAAGATGATGAAAACCTTATTAATCTATAGGTTTTTATTTCAAAACCTTAGCATAGATCACTAATAATATTTGATAATCACTTGAAGCTTGAAAAGAAAATGGTTTCTTCCTTGTTCTTGCTATGGCCGGCCACCAAGAGTAAATGAGAGAAGTTTTTGGTTTGTTTCACCTTCAATAAGTGTTAACTATGTGTTTTGCTTTGAATTTAGTACATGTATCTTTACAAAATATCTAAATATAATACATAGGTGTACACATTAGTAGCCAAAAACAATTTTGTAACTATAATGACAAGGGGGTTGAGGTGGCGGTCATAGGGTGAATTGGGGGTTAATGATTTTTGTTGAGTTAAAGTATTTAAGTGTAAATAAAATGTGTAATTTGTAGGTATAAATAGGTATTTAATGTAGCGTTAACTAAAAATAAATTTTAACGGAACAAAATAAAATATATTGAAGCCGTAAAAATTATAAAAATATATTTCTTGCAAGAATTGAGTGAATAATTATTTATCGTGTTGAATTTAAAAACCGTCAAATATTTATATATAACAATTTATATACAAAATAAATTGAAAACATCGGGTAAATTAATAATATAATTTTTATAGTCTTAAAATGAGTATAAAAATATATTAGGATTGTTTTTGGAAGTGTCGGATCAATATTCAAAATAAATGTTTACGCGATAGCGTTTATTTAACAGGAAAATAAACGTTTAATGAAAAATGCAAATCCATGCATGAACTAATATGATGATCATGTTGCTAATGATATGTAGACTAAATCTAGTCTATATGAAATTTCCTCGATGAAATGTTCATGAATTCGCAGCTAAACCATTAAGGTTACCCGAATATGATACTCGTAAACCTAGTTTACGAAAAATGATGAATAGTGACTTATGAATAGTGATTTTCTCCGGAAATGAATAGTGTTTCGTGAATAGTAAATTTTTGAAATACGTTCTCAGAATATCAAATCGACATCAAAAACGATAAATAGTAAAATGATGAATAGTTACCGATGAATAGTAAATTCCCGAGATGAATAGTGAAATTTCCAAAGTTTGCAAAATGACCTGAAATTACGAGTTGTCACAGATAAGGACATTCAAAAACTCGTACTTTAAACTAATATCAAACACATTTGATTGACTATAGTCAAGTATTAAACAACTGCATAATGTGAAGCTTTTGGCGTCAAAAGGTCAAATAGGTCACAAATAAGCTGTGAAAAGCTAATGCTAAAAAAATAAGCTAATCAAAATCCAACCTCAAAACAAGTACATGAATCAGTGACTACATTATAACATTAACTCATTAAGAATAAACAACAAGAAATTAAATAAATGAAAGACACTATCATAACACACATTGTACAAGTACCAATTAAGGGGAAAACTTAACATCATGCCAAATGAAAGTCAAGTTCTTAACAGGAAAAGACGCAATGAAGACTTGGATAACTCTGCAACACCCAAAACTCCAAAACCTGTAACCCCGATTCTAGTTATGGCTTTGAGTCTTGCTAACATTCGTTAGACTTTGATGTTGGAAGGCTTCCCACCCCGTTAATTGGCTTTGATTCTAGTGTGTGTCTGTGTGTGTTAAGTAATTTTGTTAAAGAGTAATTTAAAAATATAAAAATTAAAAAGATTAAAAAATATATCAAATCAAAAGATTTTGTTACTTTTTAAAGATTTTACATTTTCCGATGCGTATCTTTTAGCCGTCAATAGCACATTTGAAAAAGTCGCACAGCCGTCGGTAGCACGTTTGGTACAATAAGACAAATAAGCATGTGGGTCATTAAATGATAGGGAGGGTACTTTTGGTCTGGACACGTGTCAAAAAAATAATGGAGTAGCACATTAAAAGTAACACAATAACACGGTCGCACATGACCATTTTGAGAGAATATCTTAGCTTTGTACTAGAAAGAGAACTTTTCAATACCTTTTGTCCTCGTTAGAGAATTTTCTCTTTTTATTATAAACACATGTATGCGTATTCCGTTGCTTATATCCTTTTAGACTACTTGTTTTTTTTTTTTAATAATTAAAATAAATTCTTATACTTTCAGATTGGGTTTTTAGAAATACAAATAAACTAATATTTTGACACTAATATGTCTTTTTTGATTGGAACCTATTCTGACCCTCGACGTTTAGTTGATGCCTCTAGTTCAGAATATGTAAGAGGCGTTTTATAATTGGATTAAAGACATAAGTAGTGTGGTTTATCCTTCTAAATAGTTAATCAGACCACTAAAAAGAAATACTCCTTCCGTCCCAAATTTTATGTCCAGTTTGACTTTTTGATTCGATCTTTGACCTTAAATATTTTTGTTTGTATTATAAAACACTTGATGAAAAATATACCAAATTAAAATACATTTAAACCACAATCTATTTATATATTTTGCATCAAATATTATGTAATACAAATAATATTATTTAAGGTCAAAGTTGAACTTAGAAAGTCAAACTGGACTTATAATTTGGGACGGAGGTAGTACCATTATTTTCGTTTACTATGGAGTGACATGATTTTGACTCAGTTTAATGGATGGATAAACATGTGGCTTAGTATTTAGTAATCCACTTTATCTATAGCTTTATATTGTTACTTTTATAGATTGTTTGGTTTTAGTACATGTCATTTTACACGTAAGCGATCATGGTATGTTACGAATGCATTTAACAATTTAGTGATGATCTTATTATCTTTTTCTAAAGAAACAAAAGGATATACTTTATTTTTCTACATTCCAGCCTTATATATTCTGGTATGGTTTAGTGGTATATAAATATAAACAGTTAGTGGTTTGGGGCACCGTGGACATCCATTTTCAACATAAACTATATTCTTAAAATTTGTGAGTCTTCAATTTTCTAAGTGATGGCCTAAACTTGTCAAATATGATAAGTTAGCAAGGAGTGGTTGCTCCAAAGACAAGCATTTGTTGGTTTAGAATTCAATATCTATTATCAGTTTAATATGTGATGAATAACTTTTAGTGGTCTAAAGTTCTAAATATAAACAGTTAGTGGTTTATGGCATTTTGAGTGTAGACTTTCCATTTTCAATATAAACTATTTTCTTAAAATAACAAGCCACTTTGTGAGCTTATAGCTTTTTAAGTGATAACTTAAACTTGAAAAGACTTATAATTAAGTAGTGCACTTTTTAGTACTTAATTATATGCTCATAGAAGAGCAAACATTATTGGTTATTAGAAGAAATATGGTGTGTTTGAAGGTGTGTTTTCAGACAAATCAGATAACTTTTGAATTCAAATTAAAATACTCAATGTTTGAGTTTGAATAAATGTATTACGATTTTCTGTTATGTACAGTAATTCTTAAAGAGGTTAAATGATCAAATTAGTGAATGACCTATTCATCACTCATTTGAACCAAATTTAAGTGACTTGTATTATATGTAACGACACTAAAGACATTTAAATGATAATAATACTTAGCAAAGCATGCCACCAATCACAATACTTAAGTTTTGTTATTAAAAAAGGTTTAGAACCCAAATTGGATGTCATACTTGGGCACTTGGCAAACTTTTTTTTTTTTTTTTGAACGGCAGAAATTTATTTCAAACTAGCAAGGCGCTAGGAAGCTGCCACTATCTATACTATCTTATAATTTAAAATATGGATGCTAATAAAAATTAAGATAAGGAAGTGGATGGTTCATCTCATTTTTTACAAATGGTAGAGAACCACATCTGATAATGACATGTATCTCTCTCAATTAAAATTCACTGTTGTTTTCAAATTAAAATATTTTTTTAACTATTTATTTCTTTTTTGTAATCTAATTTCACTATATTTTAATTTTTTTGCTCTTTAGTTTAATATCCATTTTGATATACTTTCATAAATTTTAGTTTTTTTTGCATTTTTAGTAGATGATAGCGTATCATTATTAATGGCCCAAAGCCCAATAATACACACTCGGATCAAGCCCAAAATAGTTCACGAAGTCAACACTAACTAGAACAGCATATACCCAGATCGAATGAGGCCTAACAACTCTTTTCAGGCAGCATAACACTTGCGCAAGGGGAAAGATGTTACAACTGTCGCTAACGGTTAAGACGTACGAGTCTAACATAGCACAATGGGGAACACACAAGAGAGCAGAGTGTTAGGATTTAGTAAATCCATGTTAAAGACTCGGTCACCCCGAGTATTTGTTAGCATTAGAAAGTTCGTAGTCTTAAACGCTTATTAGTTAGTTAAGTAACACCGTGGAGGACGGACGGGTCTTTACCCAATGTACACCTGATCCACAGCTCGACAGAGGGAATTTTGTAAGAACTATAAATACCTTCTACCCTCCTAGGTAGAGGGTTGGAGCTTTCAATCTTATGACTTTCCTTTTCTCTCACTAAGTTTCCCAACTCTCTATTCTCGCTCTAAAACTCATACATATTCGATCCAAGCTTATTGTTCTTGTGTATTTATGATAACCAATCTCTTACAATAAAACTTTAAAGAATAAACTTGAAAACAAACTGTACGTACAAGGCAACATCATACAGACTGCTCACATGGTTACGAATCACAGAATATTAAGTGATAAACATAGTGAGAAACTTGTAGAAAACCCAAATCCTGTGTATTTAAAGAAACTAAGATGACCCAAGAAGTAATTTATGATGGTAAAGAAATCCTTAAGCCTAGACAAGAGCCAACATGTACAAAAGTAACAGAAGAGGATAGAGAGTTAGAAAATATATCTAGAGAGAAAATGGCTGAGACAATGGATAGTGCTTTTTGGGTGAAAAATAAGATCAACATTAAACCTCCCAATTATTCAAAAGAGATTTTTTTAGCCAATTTCAAACCACAGACTAGATTGACCCCTGAACAAGTATTTTGGAGATTAGACATGGATAAGAAAAAGGCCCAAGAACTTGTTGAAAAGAATCCACCCCTTAGGAAATTACTTGCGGCTATGGTGTACCCTCCTAATACACCAATGCATTTAGTGCCTAGATGTAAAACCCTGAAAACCGTAAACGTGTAAAATGACTATTATGCCCTCAAGCTAATAATTATAAGATTCGTCGAGCTCGTTAATTTCGCTTAACACTATATTTAAAGATGATTTACAATGATAATAAATCTCACACTTATGTCTACAAAAAAATATATATCACACATTAGAAGTATTTGAACCTGAATTGGTAATTATGGAAGTTAATTAGTCATTTAATTCCTCCTAAAATTCGGCCCAAATTGACGACCCACCTCCCAAATTCTCGTACAAATTAATCACCCATTTACTCTCATTGATTTAATTACCAAATCACATTCAAAAACATAAAACCCTAAATAAATAAATAAAAATGACGGCAAACTTTGTTTTCTCCATTTTCTGGTCGACACAAAGAGGAGTATTCCAAGGGGATTCGTGAGGTGTTTTCAAGAGTATTGTGAGTGTGCTTGGGTGTATAAGAAGTCTGATCATGAGTCTTTCATTGCTGTCGTGGGCCTCCTTAGCCAAAGGAAGGCTGATTCGTTTTGTTTTGGCCCTCGTTTCCTCCTCTCGTATGCGCATCAAGGGTAACCATATTGCCCTTACCATTCGACTTGTTCTTTTATGTTTCCTTGATTTTCACGTGCATGATAACTATCGATAAATGTTGATATATACTATCTTACATAAAGACATATTAACTATGTCACAATATGATATTTGGTCACATGAAGGTCACATTAATATATGCATGAAATCATGATATTAGTCTTGTATATATATCGAATGAAAAATGGACACCTACTGCGTGATATAAATCGTTTTTTTGGACCATTTCTTATACAACACCTTCATGGGTTTCACGCTATTGATATCAAGTTAAAACATAAGATATAACAAGAGGCATACATGCTTATTAACGTGAATAAGGCTTGAACATTTTATGTAACTGCTTTGGCTCATTAAATAATGTTTGTGTACGTATCGTGGTGTGTCGATATAAGGTCAGGTATCGTGTTAGCATGTCGTGTTGCATGTTTCATCTTAGAGTCGAGTACGGCTATTGGAGGTTAGAGATTGGTGTGTGTTTTCAAAAATATTTGGCTTGTTAAAATGGAATGTGTATACATCAAGGTTATCAATCATGCACTGTTTTCTTTGTTTCATGCATGCGTGAGTAAATAAGGAGTATCAAATGAATATGGGTTATATTTGGACTTGTAAGAGTATGCATGTTATATTTAATTTATTTACCTACTAAATCTTGAACTATAATATGTTGACACTTTTAACCCTCATCTTTAGGACATGTCACATGCAAACCTTGGAATTTTAAATTGGCATATTATAACCTTAAACTATCATAATGATAATATTAAGTCTTTAAGTTTAAATACTTATTGCAATAAACCCTGAATTTTGATAAGTTACACATTTGACCCTAAATTATAATAATTTATTATACTTAACTCTAAATTGACTAATTAATGATATGAACCCTAAAGCTATTTTACTAAAAATAGAAAGTTACCTAAAATGGGAAGTTACTAAAAGTGGAAACCTGCTAAAAATGGAAAGCCGTCTAAAATAAGTAATCTGATCTTAATAAGCGTTATTTAATTCATAGGTTCCGGGCGGCAAGATTGATTCATCGTGTGACCGTGCTTTCCTATTTTGTTTGTTTCGAATAAGGTACAGATATTCTATCCCTTTTCAGTAGGGATTTCTCATGACTTTTCGATCCTTGACCTTATTTCACTTATGATACCCCTTGCTATGATTCCCTTTACTATGATCCTTTGGTATGATTCTGTTCGCTATGATATTCGTTTGTTATGATTATGAACCTTATGATTATGAACCATCTGATTATGAACCATCTGATTATGAACCATCTGATTATGAACCTTCTGATTATGAACCGTCTGATTATGAGCCTTTGATATGAACCTCTGATTATGAACTTATGTTATGGAACTCTGATATGAACTTTTGACTTTTGAACCTTTGATATGAACCCTTATGATATGATTATGCTTTGACCCTTCAGTTTGATACCCGAGCCAAATATGTGTTCCTAGTCATGAAAGTAACATGACCGTGTCATTGATGCACCAATGGCATGACTCCAGTGTGCACGAGTGATGTTGCACATCAGTCCCCATTATGTTATATGATTATGAGCTCACTATATATATGATTTGGCCACTATGTTTCTGGGGGGCGTATGGATGCATCCTAGATATGTTTTGATATGATATGATATGATTTATATGGTGAATGATGTCGTGTGCAATACGCTGCTCTTCACAGGGAGCTAGCTACTCCATTGGTTACCGAGGTCTCCTCCTATTATATATGGTATTCGAGGTCACCCTCCGAATACAATGGTTACTTATGATATGATATGATATGATATGTTTCGGCTCGTGGTAGATTTCGACAACCCTTACACTTTTGATATACCTATATTGTGCCATCTCGTATTTCCCAATGCACCGATTCGATTAACTGCTCATTACTCAACACCCTTATATGACTTACCCTACTACCAAGATATATATATTCCATTGCTTTGATCTGTCACACTCTCATTCCGTTACTCCACTATCGCTCTATTCACGCATCGGGTTATTATATGTTTATTGGATTTGATTATGCTATTTATGTTTTATGTGACTACCGATTACCCCTGCGATATGATTAATATACAGCTTATCCGATTTACTTTGTCATCGATGATATGTGATCTCACCGTTATGTGACCCTCGATTTGTCCGGTGACCATGCTAGTGTGTGATCGATTGTTTTGTATGTTTTATTATGTACACCCGCTCGCTTAATCTCGTGGACTTTGACTATCCGATAGTATCTTTATCTCGCTTGTTGTTGACCCGCCATGTTTGCATTTCTTTTATGCTATGGTTTGATTGGGTAAATGGTTCAACTTGTGACGCCCGGTTTGTTAATTTGTTTAGTTTCCCTGCTATGCCTTTAATTCATTCAATTATATCGTTTATATTGTATTCCTACTTGTTATGTGTGACTACCATGTTTTGACTCCGCTAGTACTTCCGCCGTTATGATATCGTTATGTTTTCAACTAAAGGTTTTGACCAGGTGATTGCCATGCTCACTTACTAATTAATTGCTTCCGCTTGCTTTTATATTTCGCTTGACTTGTATGTCTTCGAAGTTCCTGAACTGATTGCATGCCATATATATGTTGTGTGGATAACGACACCGCTATGCTTGCTTATGTTTCAAAGATTTGTACGCTTGGTTTGTATGTACTTGTATATATGTCATCGATGCTTTGCTTTGCTTCGTTCTCCTTGTTATCCTGCTCTTGTTGGATATCTCGATAATTGTGTTCTGCAGGATCCTCTTTGACTCATTGTTCTCTTTTGTTGCGACCTTGTTATCGGGTTTCCTTTGTTTCATTTCGCTTCTTCTTTTATTTAGCTGCTTTGTTATATCGCTCACTGGCTTTTTAAGCTCACCGCATTTCTTTCCCCGCAGGTTTTAGGTTTGAAGATAGGCTTTGATGGGCTGAGAGTTGGATTATCTGAGTGGACCAACCCTAGTTACCTTATTATTTGGACTTACGTTGAAGAGTTTTTGTTTTGATATTTCATTTCATTTTGGATTTTGTAATTTTCCTTGTAAGTCATTGTTTAAATGACTTGATATGTTAGTCTTAAGACTTCCGCTTCTAAAAAATTTTATTTGTATGTTCTGATATGACACCAGAATGTGACACTTCTACCCTTGTCGGGTTGGGGTGTTACACTAGAACTCTTCCTACACAGTGTAAAAATTTAATTATCATATACGTAATTTACCCAATATTTGCTGATTTTGATAAAACATGTAAGTAGAGAATCACACCAACGGGTATTACTGATGGGGGAAGGGGTTTTGAGCAAACAAAACAATATTTTCTCACTAAAGTTATTCTAGTCTTTAAACACGCGAAAGAACACTTTGAGGGTATTCAAAAAGCCCTAGATATTGAGGTTAAAGAAATAAAAAAGATGTTTAATGAAATGGAAACCGAGGAAATAAATAATGCAAATGAGCTTAAAAGCTATGAGATTGAGAGAAAGAACATTCGCATCATCAATGAGAATTTGTTTGCTAAATGTATTGCTGATATGTGTCTAATTACACATATATTTTATACTATTTAAACCCACAAAACAACCAAAAACACACAAATGACTCACAAAATGTTATAAATATCATTTAAATGTGTTTTTATGTGATTCAGGTACAAAAGATTGAAAAACAAGTGAAAAATGATCAATTTCACAACAAATGTCGCTTTCGGTCCCCCGGAGTTACACAAATTGACAAAACTAGTCCCTAAATGTTTTAAATGAATGAAAAGTCAACTTAAGTCCTTGGGAAACCAAAAATATTCACAAATGATCCCTGGATGAAAGTTTACACAAAATGGCAATTTTTACCCCTCAAGTTACAAAATTGGCAAAAATGGTCCCTGGGTATTCTAAACTTGGAATTTTACAAATAATACCCTTTGTACTATGCATGATTGAAAATTTGGAACATTTTGATAAACTTTGGAGAATTTACATGTTTGGTCCCTCAAGTTTCAAACTTGATGCTTTTGGTCCCCGGATTTACAAAATGGAAATTATCAATTAAGGTCCTTGTACTATTCACATATGGCAGGAATGGTCCTTGTGAGAGCTTTGGAAAATGTTCAAGATCGGACCTTCAACTTTAGTAATTACATATTTGGTCCTTGTTATTACTAAGCTACAAACCAAGCTCTGATCCATTCCTAAGCCCAAATCCAAATTCAAATAACACAACCCGCCCAACTTTTAAAATCAAAATAAACCGCTACCATCAGTAGCTTGTCTCCCTCACCCCTGTAATCCCAATACCAGTGGTATTTACCACTTGCCTTCTACCTCTTCAACTCCACCTCACCATTTCCATTGCTTTCTCCACTTGATTACATCTCCCTTCCACCTCCACATCAAACCAAACCCAATTAATGAAGAAAACTCCGCTCAAAGACTTTTTGGCCAAAAGTAAAATTGATGGCTAGGATCTGCTTCGAGATCCAATGATGGTGGGATATGCTCGTAATACTAGTGGGAACTCGTAAGATGTATAAAAAGAAGAGAAGAAAGCCGGAAAACTACTTTTGGACTAGCCATTAGTCACGAGTGTAATTTTTTAAAAAAGCTTTCTTTAATTTTATGTCTTTTACAGTTTCAATGTTGTACTTTTCATCAAATTAGTGTAATGGAACTCTAGTTTCAGTTTAATTTCAGTTTCATGTTTTTACTTAATTCCTTTAATTTTCATGTTTTTCAAGTTCTTGTTAAGTAGTTGTTTAATGGACTCTATAAGCCACATAAGCTCCTGACAAAGCTCATTAAGCTTTTAGAGACATTAAAACAAACTTAGACTTTTAAAATTTTAAAAATACTAAAAATCAAGAAAATCAATGAAAAATCAAAAATAATGGGTTAATAAAGAAGATGATGAAGCAGGGGTGAATTTGGAGTGCTAAGGGTATTAGGAGCTTATTGGGAAGCTAATAGGTGTAACCTTGTCCTTGGTTCCATGTTTCTCAGCTTGATGTATCTTGTAAGCCATTTTCTCAATTTCTTTGCAATTTCGCAGTCCTTTTATGCTTTGATTTCTATGTTTTCTCTGTTTCGTGTTGTTGTTTAGTGTTGTTATAACATAATATAAGTAGGTTGTTCATTGAGATTAACTTGTGCTAAAAATTGGAAATTACTTCGCTTGAAATGCAACTGACAAATCTGTGTTCTTGATCGTGTTCTTGGAAGTTTTATGCTCAAATAGTCTTAATATGTTATAATTAAATGTTTGGAATAAGGTTTATGTTCAGATTCATTGAAACCTTTGATCTTCATGTGACAAGTGATGATCATAGGATTGTTTGGATTTGCTGATAGAAATGGATTCCAGTGTTTGTCTCTGTTGTTTGTATTTGTTATATGTCACAATAGCACTTATTAGCTCAGTTCTACCATTTTATATAGTCTTTGTTTGATATAAGTCAAAATTCCAAATCCTATGTCTTAATAGCTTACCTTGTTGGGATTTTGAGTTGTCAAATTCATTTTACAAGCTTAAAGCTTGTTAACATAGATTAATTTCATGTTCTTATAGCTTAATATATCATATATAATCAGTAGTTTAAGATTTAAATTCATTTCACCAACTTTTCAGCTTTTGTAAAAGTCAATTTTCATTTAAGTCGTTTTTGGATAAACTTAGTAATTTTATTGTGCCTTTGTTATTTAATTTCTAGTTCTGTGTTTTTAATATGTTTTAGCTTTGCTAAGTTAGCTTATCAGATTTTTATTAATGTCTATATGTCATGTTTACTAGCTTAATTTGTAGCTTATTGATGCCTAGTTTTGCCCGCATCACAGCTTTAGGTGTCAAGTTCACAAGCTTGCAAAAGCTTGTGAAGTTGGCCTTAGCTTGTGTACTTGGCTTATTTGTGTTTCCTATGTGGTCTTTTTATCATATGTATGCTTGTTTTTACATGTTTAGCTTAATTAGATAGCTTAATCTTGCTCTACTTTTGTCCCATCTACTCCTTCCAATCAAGCAAACAAAGGAAGTTGAGTTGTTTCTCCAAGTCCATGAAAGTTCCCCACTAAGCTTGAGCTTGTGATATTTGGCTTCTTGAGAGGCTATCCAGTCATACTCAATGTCTCAGTGTTGGTTGAGCTCTCTTGAGCTTATTTGATAAGTCTTTAGAGCTTGTTGTTTGCTCCACTCACAACAGCTCAACTGCTTGAACTTGCACCATTTCCTCTCACTCTAATAAGCTCATGTATGGTTATAAGCTTGTGTGGTTTAGCTTTTTGTGAAGCTCATCCACCCAACTTAGTAATCCTATGCTTAATTTTCATCTTGCAAAGATATTAAGTAGAGGCAAGTAGCTTTAACTTATCACCACTTCACTGAGCATACTAAATGTTCAGTGTAATCACTATATTTCATAAGCTCTCCAAAAGCTCTATAGTTGTCCATAGCTTGTAAATCTTGGTTCTTTAGATAGTCAACCTAGCCATCTTGAGGTTCCAAGTTTACTTTTCAATTTTATAGCTTGTTATCTAGGGTCAGCAAAGAGCTTTTTGTTTGTCCCATTTTTCTAAGTATCCCGGTAGCCATCTTACTCACCAAATGGAAGGATTTTCACAAGCTTCTCACAAGCTCATCTGTGAACCTCACAGAGTGAACTTGGGCTTTTTGGAAAGCTCACTGGCCATCTTGCAACTCCAACTTTCATTTTGCCATTTTGAGCTTAACCTGCACGGCCTTAAATGGCCATTCAAAAAGTTAGCGTGCCATGGTTGGGACTGTTGGAACTCGAGTGCATCGTGGAATTGCTTATTTGCTTATTTTGAGCTTATAAGTTAATTCCAAAGCACATGCTTGTTCATATATGTATATTATACTTGTACAAATATATTTTATACTTTACTTTTTAAGTATGGAGCTTATTACGTGTTCTTTGAAGCCTCCATTCCATCCAAGTCAAGCCTTTGGCTTGACTGACTAAACCATAAGCTCATGCTAATAAGCACTTCTCAGTGCTTATTTTTGTACATATACACCTATTATACCTGTTCATATATACACATACTTTTGTTTCTCCCTTTATAGCTTTTTCAAGCT
Source organism: Chrysanthemum makinoi (assembly GCA_910596185.1). Classification (NCBI taxonomy): domain Eukaryota; kingdom Viridiplantae; phylum Streptophyta; class Magnoliopsida; order Asterales; family Asteraceae; genus Chrysanthemum; species Chrysanthemum makinoi. The sequence goes on along the minus strand of OU343220.1, from coordinate 241,088,821 downwards.
TATCATGAGCTTATTACTCCACTTAGAGCCCAAAAGCTCAACTGTGTGGGTAATAAGCCCACGTTTTGCTTATTTGTAGATTCTATAGTTTTGTTTTCAGTAAACATGTATAATATTAGTACTTATTTAATTCTTAAAAAAGAAAAACCAAAAAGCTCCCTTTTAAGCTAAGTGATAGCTTTTCCTTAAAAGCTTATTTGCTTATTAGCTTATTTATGTTAATAACATATAGTTTTTATATTTTTCCTAGCTTCTTGTATTTATTTTAGAATTTTGTAAAAAGTTTCAGATTTTTCTTCCTTCATTTATTATTTTTAATAAATAATAATAGTTTTTAGTAATTTATAATAGTAAATAATTAATAATAAATAGAATAATTGTGTAAAAAATACATTTTCAATTTTAAAATTCATTTTAATATATTTTAGATTTTTCAGATTCTTTATTTTATTTATTTAAGTTAATTTTAGATTTTCTTATTATTTAATTCATTATTAAATACATTTAATTCATTTTAATTTATATTAATTAATTTAATAGTGTAAAAATTTATTTTAATTTTCTAATAATTTTCTTATCTTTTTAGAATTCTAAAATATAATTTTCATATTTGTGGGAGTTGTATTGGACTGAATTCACGTTTTTATTTTGTACGCTTACGTAATTTTATTTAAACGTACGCTTTAGGTTTTAAACGTTCATCATTTTAAAAATAGTGATAGCGTTTATTTAATATTTTTTATCTTTTATCTTTTATTTCCTTTAATTTGCATTTAAGTCGCTAAGACATGCAAATCCCTACTATAGTTATATTCGATTTGTTTTTATACGTTTAATTTAGGTTAAACGTACGCTATATATATCTTTCACGCTTTTAGATTTCGATTGTATCGCTTTTATTGACGTAGTGATGTGAGCTATTACTATTCACATTCCTAGTGTTAGTCAATCGCATTCTGTTTTCCTATACTAATATTATTTTTTTCAAAAATTCACAAGTCATTGTATTTAGGATATCACGCCACCAGACATAAACGATCCAAGGATATTTTAATCCTTGGTAAACTTGCATTCTCTCCCTCTGCCGCCTTTTATCATCTGTTACGGTTGACCGCTCACAAGCGTTGATTGGTGTGACGGAGAAATAAAAGAAGGTAGTTCGAGGAATCAAATTTTGGCCACGCCGGGGAGGCCGTATACGTATTATGACTTCTATTTTGTATTTTGTTGAAATACCTATCCTTGTTTGTATATTAAACCTTATCATTCAACTACCAGCCGCTGTGACATATTTATTACAGCTTAATCATTCACAAGTGATTAGCTAGCGTGGTAAACCCGACAAGCCTAGGAGGTAGTGATTACTTATATCAGATCATATTTCATTTCATATAAACAATATAAAATACAAAAATATTTTTTGGTTGAAATCTATCTGTGCTTTGATTTGCACTTTCATCATCAATTTTCCTAATCTTGACATTCCTAGGTCTAAATTTTGTCTAAACACCATGTTTACACTAAAAAGGATTTATCAGTGCTTAGTATAATTCCCGAATGTGATAGATTAGGTTTAAATCACTTTCATGTATTGATAATCTCATTTAGGTTTCCCTTTTAGCCAATTTTTTATATAAAAAAAAAAAAAAAAAAAAAAAAAAAAAAAAAAAAAATTCATTTCTTTTTATAAGTCAAAAATCAAAAGATTCTCCCTACCTTATCATTCATAATTCTGTGAGTGGCAATCACACTCCAATTTCTCACCAAATCCCTGAGTGGCAATCCCACTCAGCTTCCCCATGAACAAATTAATTCGGGTCGAGTCAAGCTAGCTTAACTTCGGTAATCAAAAACAAGAGTATAACATGGGTTTTCACCCGTGTACTACCATCTAGTGTGGGGAGATGCCCCACATGTTGTATATAGATCTTAAAAATGAATGAAAATTGTAAATATTAAAAAGAGAATAATTGTTGTGTTTCTACACTTAGCTAGTAATGTTATCTTTTATCGTTCTAAGTTTCGCATAACAGGGTGACTTTGAATATTGAGGACAATATTCATTTCTAAGCTGGGGAAATTCGCGAATTTTGATCATAAATATACCCTTTTAGTCCCTTTTTCCCCAAAATGGCCAAATTTTAAAAAAATTTAGTAGAAGTACTATGTACTAAACACAACAAATGGTAATCAGTCCACCATGTCTAACCCACATAAGGATTGGCTAATCCAGAGCAAACGCTCTTGGTAAAGATATCTCAAACCGCTTATGGCTTGCAATTTGCCCAAAATTGTATGGTGTTCAAATTTCACCATATCCTAAATAGTGAAGAGTTGGCTAGCCCGCAAGTTTATGGCTTGTGGTAAAGGCGGTTGGAAAACCATAATTGGTAATCGGCTCGCCAAAGATAATATTGATAATTTATCTAAGAGTTGGCTAGTCCTATAAAGCAAACGGCTCGTAAAGACAAATCAAACTACATGACTTATGATTTGCTCAAAATCATTTGGTTATCATTGTACCAAGATTCTTACTTGAATCAAAACAATTGGCTACCTAGTGATGGCTTTTGGTAAAGAGATTTTCAAATCCATTAAGTTTTAAATAAAAGATTGCTAGGGACTAGCAATAGTTTAGTGTGGGGGATTTGATATGTGTCTAATTACACATATATTTTATACTATTTAAACCCACAAAACAACCAAAACCACACAAATGACTCACAAAATGTTATAAATATCATTTAAATGTGTTTTTATGTGATTCAGGTACAAAAGATTGAAAAACAAGTGAAAAATGATCAATTTCACAACAAATGTCGCTTTCATCCCCTCGAGTTACACAAATTGGCAAAACTAGTCCCTAAATGTTTTAAATGAATGAAAAGTCAACTTAAGTCCTTGGGAAACCAAAAATATTCACAAATGATCCCTGGATGAAAGTTTACACAAAATGGCAATTTTTACCCCTCAAGTTACAAAATTGGCAAAAATGGTCCCTGGGTATTCTAAACTTGGAATTTTACAAATAATACCCTTGTACTATGCATGATTGAAAATTTGGAACATTTTGATAAACTTTGGAGAATTTACATGTTTGGTCCCTCAAGTTTCAAACTTGATGCTTTGGTCCCCTCGGATTTACAAAATGGAAATTATCAATTAAGGTCCTTGTACTATTCACATATGGCAGGAATGGTCCTTGTGAGAGCTTTGGAAAATGTTCAAGATCAGACCTTCAACTTTGGCAGAATTACATATTTGGTCCTTGTTATTACTAAGCTACAAACCAAGCCAGATCCATTCCTAAGCCCAAATCCAGTCCAAATAACACAACCCGGCCCAACTTTTAAAATCAAAATAAACCGCTACCACTGTAGCTTGTCTCCCTCACCCTCAGTAATCCCAATACGGTGGTATTTACCACTTGCCTTCCACCTCTTCAACTCCACCTCACCATTTCCAGCTGTTTCTCCACTTGATTACATCTCACTTCCACCTCCACATCAAACCAAACCCAATTAATGAAGAAAACCTGCTCAAAGACTTTTTGGCGCCAAAAGTAAAATTGATGGCTTGAAGCCGAGAACTAAAAATTGCTAGAGAAAATCCAAAACGATGATCATGATAACATGGTCAGGCATTTATCTAAAGTAGAAGTTGATAATATTAATTTACAACTAAAATGTCAACATCTAGAGGAAAGAATGAAAACTTTAAATGCCAAGACATCTTTTGATGCTCCTGAATTTGATGCATATTTTTAAATAAGCAATTGAGATGAACGGATTCAAGGTCACTGTAACACGATCCAAAAACTGAAAGCTCAAATTTCTCAATTGAAGGGAAATAGGAGTGAAGTAGTAGGCTCCCCTATACCACCGCCTTTAGATTCTCAGAATTTTTAACATCAAAACATAATCAATAAATTGCAACAAGAAAACAAATGTTTTCAGGCTGAAAATTCAAAGGTAAAATTACAATACAAAGAGTTATATGACTCGCTTAAGGTCACTCATGAAAAACACAATGAAAAGATAACTTCTTTGCTTAACGAGATTGAGAATCTAAAGAGTCAGGTGAAAGGGAAAATGCAAATTCTCACGTGTAAATATGTTGTTCCAAAGGTTTCTGCTTGTAAAAATTATGCCATTGAAGTGATGTATATTCCCCCTCCTCTTAGGAATAATAAGGTCTCATATCAAGCATATCTCACTTACCTTAAGGATAGCCTAGAGAGTCTTCGTGAGATCGTAGAAGATGATAGAATAGAGAAACCACTTGATAGTGTTGTTGCCCATGCTTGTATGTATGCTAAATGATCTCAAGAACTCTTAGAAAATGTCATTGCCACATGTCCTAAAAATGGTACCAAGCTTAGATAGAGGTGTTACACCCTTCAATGCCTAAGATCAAGCATGTTACCTTGATGCACCCCGAAAACCTCGTGAACCCAAAGACTTCTAGGTAGAAATGCAAAAAGCAATGAAACAAACTAATATTCCCATCGTTACTTCTACAGAAGTAAGCAGTGACACTAAAGCTACTAAAGGCAATACAAAGCAAGATAGGACCTCGCAAGCTAAGAGTGATCAAGTGAAGGAAGTAGAAGACCACCGTAGAAATAATAAGTTTAAGTTGAACAATTTGAATCGTGCTGATTCTACTATTAGCTATAAGCGTACTATAATTAATTCGAATTCTACTACTGTCTGCAAAACATGTAATGAATGTTTAATTTCTGGTAATCATGATGAATGTGTTATGTCATATTTGAGGCCTTCTCATAATTTTCCAGTATATAAATTTTGGAGAGCAAGACAGATTAAACAATCTTGGGAAACCTACAGGGAAAAAGTTCACTAATATGGGTTATTAGTGGAAAACCACAGGTCATAAAATCAAAATTGGTCCTTCAAATAGAACTGCCTTGCCTAGAACAGTGCCTGTTAAGATATGGAGGCCCACTGGTTGAATTATTGCTTTAGGAACACAGTGCACTTTGACAGAGTCCATTGCTTCTACTAGTGCTGCCCCCACTAATAATGTCATGGCATCTAGGGATGCTGTAGGTCTTTAGATTGTTTGTGCTAACCAATCGGACCCCATTTTCACGTGGGGATCCACTACTTCCAGTTATCCATTCTCGTCTGTTTTCAAATGCAGGTCGTACAAATCATCCTTTGGTATTTGGATTCACGCTGCTTAAAACATATGACTGGGGATCGCTCACGGCTCAGGAACTTTGTGAATAAGTTTATCGGGACTATTAGATTTGGGAACGATCATTTTGGGGCAATTATGGGTTTTGGAGACTATGTTTTTGGTGAAAGTGTTATCTCCCGGGTATACTATGTGGAAGGACTTGGCCACAATCTGTTCTCTATTGGTTAATTCTGTGATTCAGATCTCGAAGTGGCTTTCAGAAAACACGCATGTTTCGTTAGAGAATTGGATGGTGTTGATCTTCTTAAGGAATCTCATAGTACCAATCTATACACCATCTCTATTGAAGACATAATGAGGTCTTCTCTTATTTTCTTGTTATCAAAGGCGTCAAAGAACAAATCATGGTTATGGCACCGTCGACTTAATCACCTGAACTTTGGTACCATAAATGATCTTGCTAGAAAGGACCTATTGAGTGGTTTACCCCTGTTAAAATTTGAAAAAGATCATCATATCTTAATGGTATTTCATGTTGTGTGAGAAGCTTTCCAATTAATGGTTGTAAGTTTAAGTTCTGGTTAAAACATGTGAGAAATATTTGTGGAGAAAGAGATAGTTAAAATGGATGTTTTAAATTTAAAAAAAGAAAAGAAAAAAAAAATGTTAAAGTCAACTCAACCTAATAACATTATTGCTCCATGTTCATTTGCTTACAGTTTATGAACCCATTAACACTTTTTTAAGTAGTTACTCAGTTTAATATACTCACTTTATTTTGCTTACCCACAAATTCATACTTACTAATGGACAAATTCTCTCCTTTCATTTAGTTTGATCTAATGGTGAGAATTAACCTAAGATTTAAAGGTAAATCTAAGTCCATGTTTTTTTCTTGCCTTTTTGTCTTTCTTTTTTATTCACATATTTTTTTTGTCTTTTTTTTTTAAATTCAAATTTTTTTTTATTCACGTTTTTTTATTATTACTATTATTATTTAATTCGCGTTTTTTTTATTAATTCACGTTTTCTTCGCTTTTATCGCCCGTCCGCTTTCATATGTTTTCATATGCTTTCATATGTTTTCGTCCGCTTTCATACGCTTTTCATCGATCCTTTTCCTTCGTTTTTGTCCAATTTTCATATGTTTCATCCATCTTCAAACATTTTCGTCCAATTTTTTACGCTTTCATACATTTTCGTCCATTTTCATACGTATTTTTCCATTTTCTTACGTTTTCATCAATTTTCTTACGTTTTCATATGTTTCTGACTATCACAAGTGATTTTCTGTGATATTCAGAATGTCACTTGTGATTTTCTGAATATAACTTTGTGATATTCAGAAATCACTTTGTTTTGTGATATTCTGAATATCACTTGTGATTTTCTGAATGTCTTGTAGGTCCAAAAGTTTATGGATCTCAGTAGCCTCGAATGACTAATAGTAAACTTTGCTTAATGTGTTAATGCAGAATCTTAACACACAAAGTATGAAGAACACAAGAATAACTAACTTCGTATTTTCTATTAATTTGCTCAAAGGCTAATGCTTACAACTCGTACATTAACCTAACACCTTAGGGATCCTTTTATACATCAAGGAAACCCTAATTGACTAACAAACTTGTAGAAGGGTAAAGATATCTTTTCCTAAGATATATCTACGCGTACATATCTATTCCTAATATTATTCTAACAAACTATTCATAAACAGACTTACCAATCGACTATTTGTTCTGTCAGACTTAACATCATTAGTACTGGCAGACTTAACTACCAACAGACTTAATTCTGGTCTACCAGACTTAACTACTAAAGTTACCAGAATTAACACTAAACAGACTTAAATCTGTTTTACAAAATATACTTCACAACAATCCTCCCCTAACTTGATCTTCACTTGTGAACTTCATGTTCTTTTGTCTTTCTTGAGGATCTTGGAATTATTGTTAAAATTTCCTCCTTATGTGTTTTGTGCAGCATTGGATCAGCAATTCATTAGCACTCCATATTCTTTTCAGCAACTGTGACTATTTGTACATCAAAACATAAAAGTTTCATACTATTCTCATCACTTCCAAGTGCGTGAACTCCTGTGAGAGGTTAATCACAGAAAATTCTAATGGATTTGATGTCTATTTACCAAATAACCATTACTATTGGAGTAGCCAATGTTTTGGTGTATAAGACCATGGTACATTGATAACCATCTGATTTTTAGCTAACCAGCAGCTATCAACAGATTTGATTAGTCTTTGCCAAAAGTTGTACCATTTTGGACTAGTTATGGTTTTCCACTGCCTTTACCACAAGCCATGATCTTGTGGGCTAGCCAACTCTTCATCTACACAGATATGGTGAGTTGAGCCCCATACAATTTTTGGCAAATTGTCAGCCATAAATGGATTTGAGATATCTTTACCAGAGCCGTTTGCTCATGGATTAGTCAGTTCTTATGTGGGTTAGACATGGTGAACTGATAACCATTTGTTGTAACAGTACAAAATACTTTCACCAAGTGAAACCCCTCAAAATCCATTTATTAAATCTTTCAACTTACAGCCACTACACTCAACAGCTTAAGAAAATTCTTTCAAACAAATTACCTTATTCTTCTTCTTTTGGCTGCTGTCTCTTCTTCAATCTGATCACATATTCTGGCTAACAATTGATCACATATTCTTTGGATGAGATTTTCAGCAGCCACATATTCCTTTTCATACTGAAGCTTTGAGAGTATCATTACTTGAAGCACCTCAGCACACAATGGATACTCCACTTCTGCAAACATGAACAGATCAATTCCACCTTTTGTGGAAAAGTGATGAACATCACACATATCATAAAATTTCCATGACACACATGAATCTTGACATGGAAAATTCCAATATACATCTATAGGATCTGGTTCATATAATCTTTGAAATTCTGCCCAAAGTTCTTGCTCTTTTACATCTGACTTTTTAGCAATCTTGAGCTTCTGTTGAACCAGACTCCACAAAGTATCCAACTCTTGTCGATTATAAGATTTTATCAAATCTTCAAGATGACTGTGGACAACAAACTTTCCACTGTATCGTATTACCTTTCAAGCTTTTCCAAATTTGTCCCTATAAATCTCCCAATCGACTATTGGATCAACATTCTTAACCATCACTTTTTTTAGATGTGACTCTATTTTCCTCCTCTTTTTGTAAGAATTTTCAAGAACATTGATATTAGTCACAGAATCTTGAGATTGAATCGATACATCAATAAGACCTTGCCCAACATGTGAGTTCTGGATATCTTCTTTTAATTCATTCACCTAAGCTCCCAAAATTAGTTTTGTCAAAGCAAGATCTTGTTCCAAGACTAAAACTCTGGAAGACAAAGTGGCACATAAAGCCAAGACATCATGAAGTTGCACATCATCCTTAGCACATCCTGCTGCAGAAACCATGATGACACAAAGAATATAGATGATCGCGAGTGACTCTGTTTGAAACGCATATGAGAAAACAGAGTCATGATAAGTTACTGGTGGGGTTATAATTATCATTGGAAATTGAATAAGTTTAAAGTCGAGAAAGATAATTATCACCCCATAAAATATGGTAACAGATTTAACGACCAGAATTAAGAACCAGACTTAACCATGAAGCTACCAGCTTTAACTACCAGATACTGTTGACTAACTATACATACTATACATTTAACCTCCCCATAAAATGTAGCTATGGATTTACCATACAGATGTTAACCACCAAGATATTGAACCTAGGTCCATCAAAAGCTTTGGTCAACATGCCAGCCACATATTTGTCTGTATGAATCTTTTCCACCCTTATGAGACCCTTTTCAAAACAATCCCTTATAAAGTGATGCCTAATCTATATGTGTTTGGTCTTAGAATGATATTCTTAACAATACAGATAGTGCTTTCATTATCATTGTTGATTGTGGTGTTCATGAAGTTTAACCCATAATCCAACATCTGATTTTGGATCCAAAGCACTTGACCACAGCAATGAGCAGCAGCTACATATTCAAATTTCGGTTGTGGAGGTAGCCACAATTGTCTGCTTCTTGCATTGCCAAGAAATCAACCTTCTGCCAATAAATTGACAACCTCCTGTTATGGATTTCCTATCCATACTAGCCCCAGCATAATCACTATCAGAAAAAACTTCCATGTCAAAAGATGACTCTCTAGGATACTATAAGCCCAAATTGGGTTTTCCCTTAAGATATCTGAAAATCCTCTTCACAACATGAAGATGTGAAGTCTTTGGAGTGACCTGAAAACGAGAAAAAACACACACAGCATACATAATATCAGGCCTAGAGGCTGTTAGATACATCAAAGATCCAATCATGGATCGATACAATTTGACATCCACATCAGCAGCCTGCTCATCTTTTGTCAATGGCACCTTGGTCTCCATGGGTGTAACAGCAGATTTCACATTTACTAGATCAAATTTCTTTAAAATATCACCAACATACTTTTCCTGAGAAATAAATAGCCCATCTTTCTTTTGTTTGACCTGTAGTCCTAGAAAGAATGTGAGCTCTCCCACAGAGCTCATCTGAAATCTGCTTTTCATTAAAGCCTCAAAATCTTCACACCAAGATCTCCTTGTATAGCTAAAAATGATATCATCAACATACACTTGCACAAGCATGATATCCTTCTTGTTCTTTTTAATAAATAGATTCTTGTCAATAGTGCCCCTTCTGTATCCATTCAGCTCAAGGAAGATGGAAAGTGTAGCATACCAAGCTCTAGGAGCTTGATGAAGTCCATACAGTGCTTTGATGACTTTATAAACCCTCCTAGGATGAGCTGGATCAATAAAACCAGGAGGTTGAGATACATAAACTTCCTCATTAGTAGTGCCATATAGGAATGCACTCTTAACATCCATTTGATAGACTATAAGCCCCATATATGATTCATAGGCCAAAAATAACCTGATGGCTTCAATTCTAGCCACAGGAGCAAAAAAATCATCATAGTCAATCCCTTCCTCCTGTCTGTACCCTTGGGCCACCAATCTAGCCTTATTTCTAACAACCACACCTCTTTCATCCTTTTTATTTCTAAAAACCTACTTTGTACCTATTACCTTAGCCCCATTAGGTAGATCTACACGAACCCATACCTTCTGCAATTCAAATTGCAATAACTCTTTTTGCATGGCTTCTATCCAACTTTCATCAGTTAAGGCTTTATCAATAGTCAAGGGTTCCTCCCGAGATAAGAAGCAAGCAAACAGACAATGTTGATAATCTTTGTGGTTGTTTCTTTATTGCTTCTGAATATGACCAATTAATGCATGAGGTCCAGAAAATTTTTGAACTTTTCTCATTGTGTGAACGGCTGATGTAGAATCACCAAGTATATTAGCTTTAGGATGATCTTTGTGAATCCTAAGAGTAGGAGTGGGACTGACATTAATTTCAAGAAGCAAATTGTTGAAGTCAGTTACCACACCATTTTCATCATAAGAAGCTTCCTTAAAAATTCCTTGAGCAGGTTGATCATAAACATTCAGTTCTGGCATTGCTAATTCATAGCAATCATCATCAACATTTCTGGACGTAGCAGATGCACTACCAGTATTATTGAAGTTAGTACTGGTGGGCATAACATTAGGTACTGATGAACCAGACTTGCCAAAATTAACGAATCCATTACCAGTATTAACAGTATTAATACTGTTAACCTTGAAAATAGGTTCTGGTCCCAGATGCTTTACAATAATTGCATCTAAATCTCGTTTGAATGTCATAATGGCATTTGAATCACCAGTTGGGATGCTTGACTGCTGGACTGTTGTAGACATAACCATTTGCTCCTCTTCCTCCTCAAAAGCTTGAGATCCAATACCTGCATTGTTAGTGTCTTCAGAGGACCCTACATTTCTGTTAGCTTGATTTTCCAGGGACACGTGAATATAGTTCATAGAATCAGATAGATATTCAATGTCAAACATCCATCTATATCCTACTCCCTTTACATTTGGCTTTTCCTCAAGAAAATTAACATGCAGAGTTACTTCTACTCTCTTAGTCACTAAATTATATACCCTATAGGCATTACTATTTAGTGAATACCCAACTAAGAAACCCTCATCTGATTTTCCATCAAATTTCCCAAGCGCACTAAGGGTATCAAGAATTGTAACATGGCACCCAAAAGGCCTTATGTGACTAACAATAGGCTTATACCCAAAAATAAGCTCATAAGGAGTCTTGAGCTGAGGTTTAGTCACTCTTACTCTATTGAATATATATGAAGCACAGCTAGCTGCTTCAGCCCAAAAAGTAGTAGGCAAGAGTGAGTCAGCTAGATAGGTTCTAGCTGCTTCAATAAGGGTTCTATTCATTTTTTTTAGCAACTCCATTCTGGTGAGGAGTCCTAGCACTACTGTATTCCTGTTTTATCCCTTTGTCCCCACATAATTCAAGCATATTTCTATTCTTAATTTCAGTTCCATTATCTAATATAATAATCTTAACCTTACGGTCAAGCAGGTTCTCTATCTGCCTAATGAATGTCTGAAGGATGCCATAAGTCTCATCCTTGGTAGATAAAAAGAAAACCCAACAGTACCTGGTACAATCATCAGTAATGACAAGACAAAAGGATGCATGATTTATACTTTTTACAGAGGTTGGTCCAAAAAGGTCAATATGCAAGGTATGCAATGGGGCAGTAACAGCTCTTTCTAACTTGGGCTTGCATGATGCTCTGTGTTGCTTTCCCTTATGACAAGCAACACAAGAATGGTCATTTTTTAAAACCTTGGAAGGTAGACCTCTAACAAGGTTTCCCTTCACAAGTTTATTTAGATTCTTAAAATTTATATGACCTAACCTTCTATGCCATAATTTAGACTCATCAATAGTGGCCTTTGCAATCAAACAGGCAAAACCATTAGCAGGTTCAGGTGTCTTCATGTCAAAACTGTACATGTTGTGTTGTCTTGGGATCCTAAGAAGAATCTGATTTTCATCAGGCATTTTAAAGTCTGAAGTCAACACAAAACATTCAGTCTCAGTAAAAAGAACCTTATGCTGCTTATCACAGATTTGTGACATTGAAAACAAATTAAAATGGCCCAGTTCTTTTACAAAGGACACACTATCGAATTCTAAATTACCAACCTTTATTCTACCTTTTCATGTGATGTAGCCTTTGCTACCTTCAAAAGTAACCGAACCACCTTTGATATCTTTAAATTCATCCAAGTAGTCCTTGTTACCAGTCATATGCCCAGAACATCCACTGTCAAATATTCCTCTGTCTCCCATGTTCAAATAAGGGTGTTCCTGCACAGAAAAGAGAAATTAGTTTCTCCTGGGGACCCAGGCCTGTAGAGGCTTGGGTCTGCTTTGTGGACCTTTAAATTTGTCACTATTAAAAGAAACTGGTCCACTATTATACTTGAAGTTTGTTTGGTCTGTCTCCATGTATAACTTGCCAAGGGCTTAACAGCAGTCCCCCAGTTACCCCTTGCAGCATAAGATTGAAACATTTGAGCTACATTTTGATCCATTGGTCTTCTTACAGGTGAGTGAGAACCATAATGAAGTCTTTGATTAAACTGGTTCACCTGTGGTTTTCTAAACTTGGGACTGGGTGAAGGACTAGTAGGTTTTGATTTAGCATTTATATACCCAGAATTAACTTTAGCTTGACCAGGCTTAACATGACCAGTATTAACTCTAAACATATTACCAGTATTAAAATTTTGCCTACCAGTACTAACTTGTACACCAGTACCCACCCTTGGTCTAACAAAATCAACATAAGTACTACCAGTATTAACAGGTACTGGTCTTGTGACAAACTTATTAGCATGGTTAATCTTGTTCACATTATTCCACACTGGTTTAACAGAAATATATTCAGTGTGTACAGCCATTTTCTTTCTTAACTCAACCTCCTTAGCCATTCTTTTCTCATGATAGTCACAGTCTCTAATTAAATGATTTAGGCTTTCACATACAAAACAACTCTTTTTAGTGAAAGAGTATCCATCCCCAAACTCTCTCTGCATTAACCCATTCTAGTCTTTTCTGTCAATCTTAGGTATCTCAAGTTTAGTCTTTTGCCTATGAGTTTGGACACAACTAGGTTTAACTATTTCTGGTTTAGACACAAAAATGGAAGGCTCAGTTTGTTTTGGCACATAAGTCTCACTATTTAAAACTGGTTTAGAGATCCTTATGGGTTCAGACTTAAGTTTTAGAGAACATTCAGAGATACTTTCAGTGGGTCCTTCACTGTCATTAGATTGACAGGAAGAATACTCACTGGTCTTATCTTCTGATACACTGGTTTCAGAACTGTTCTCACATAATCCTTTATTGTCATTGGATTGACAGTTAGTGAATTCAATGGAATAGTCTTGAGAGGCAACAATTTCAGGGTTCTTCCATTTGCTATAATCAAAAAGGGACTCATCATATTCTTTTTTCAGGTTTAGGAGTATAATCATCATTAATTGGTGGTGGAACTCCCTTGTTATTGTCATTTTTTGCAAATCTATGATATATAGGTTTACCTTCAAAGTCACCTTTTGAATTAACAAAAGCATTTTCCATCACCTCTTCCTCATATCCTAAAACCTCTTTATCTGATTTTATTCCATATCCTAAACCAATTTTACTTGTTGAGCTCATGCATGAATTTACTAGCCTCCACAGATTTTTATTACTATTTTGCAACAAGTCAACTATCTTTTGCAACTCTTCTTTATCTTTAACTGCCTTCATTCCAATTCTTCTATATTTTCTAAGCTTCTCATCTTTTTCAAATCTTTCATTTCCTTGGAAAGTAAGCTTTTCATTAAGAGATGCATTATGTTCTTGAAGAGTATTTACTTGTTTTTCTATTGTTTTAACAGCATTTTCATAAGCAAGTAATTTAACTTCTTGATCACCTAATTGACCCATCTGTTCATTACAAAAAGATTGCAGTTTATTGTATGAATCATTGCAAATTTTTGAGCATAAAGTTACCTCACCGCTGAGCTTATGGCCATGAGAGCATGATTGACTTCGTCCCCTCAAGAGGATGCTCTCCCCTTAATCACACCATCTTCCAAAGTTAGCAATCCCATCTGACTCTTATCTTCCTTCTCAGCATGCCTAGGATAGAAGGAATCCCTCTTCTTTTCTTCATTGGCCTCCTTTACAATACATTCCTTTGCAAAGTGACCTCGTTCGTGACACCTGTAGCACTTAAGCTTTGACTTGTCAAACCCTACTGGTCTCTTTCCATCAAAACGAACTTGCCTACCAGTCTTCTTGAAGAATTTCTTCATCCTTAAGGCAATCAGCGCACTGCCAGTTTATATCCATTTCCTCCATCTCCTCATCTTCAATATGATCCAAGTCTTCATTTAGAATGTTTTCAGATTGATTAGAAAATAGTGAGTAGATGATCTTATCAGCAAAACCAGCAGCCCCATCCATTTCCTTTACACCAGAAGAAACTATATAGCTACCAGAACTAAAACCACTACCAGACTTAACTTTGGTTTTAGTACTCTTTCCTTGAGAGACAAAAGCCACATTGTTGTCTCTTGAAGAAGCCTTTGAATTTCCCTTGATGTCTTGTTCATAAACTCTAAGATTATTATACAAGTCATCTAGTGACAGCGTGTCAATATCTTCTTTAGTTCTCATGATCATTGCTAGATTTGACCATTCATTGGGCAATGATCTGAGAAACTTCATATTTGCATCTTCATTAGACACTTCAGATGCATGTGCCTCTAACTATGATAGTAGTTGTTGGAATCTGTCATAGCCTTTTTCCATGCCTTCAGAATCAAGCTAATGGTAAACGCTTCAAACTGTTGTTTATAAACAGCTTTTCGCATTTTTAATTGTTGGGATTAATCTCATCCATTAGATCTAATAAAAATGGAGGATGGAGATTGATCCCTTAGTATGTAAATAAGTTTTTGTCCTCAAATGATCTTAAATCTAAAACATGGACTTTAAGTTTATCTAATAAATCTTAGGTTAATCCCGACCATTAGATTAAACTAGATAATGGTGGAGATTTGTCCATTGGTAAGCACCAAAATAAAAGTAAGCAAATGAAAATTCCTCCGGTTTAGTAATATTATTTTAAACTTTGAAAGCCTTAAAAAAAATTTGAAAAGAAAAAGTTCATCGAAAATATATCGAAGTGCCAATTTACTGAAAGATAAAAAAGTCTCGTCGCAATTATGTATTTCTTTTCTTATCTAACGATTTTCGTTTGCATATATATATATATATATATATATATATATATATATATATATATATATATATATATATATATATATATATATATATATATATATATATATATGGGACGTAGCCTTCCTAGCCGCTCAAGGTTCTACCTCACAAGACCGTAGCGTAAGTATATATATATATATTAAAAGTAAAAAGAAACTTTTCTATTTGTGATGAAAAAATGAGTTATCATAATTTGTTCATTGAGTAATTGAAGAATATGAGTTATATATTAAAGTCAACTCAACACCATATCTTAAGGGTATTGATTGGTACACTCTCATTTGTTATTTGTACACTCAAATGTACAAACCGGTAAAGCTGCATATGATAAATGTACAACTGCTTAATGCACAAATTTGAGTGTACAAATAAAAAATTGGAGTGTACAAATCATTAGCCATATCTTAATGGTATCTCATGTTGTGTGAGAAGCTTTTCAACTAATGATTGTAGGTTTAAGTTTTGCTCAGGACCATTTGAGAAACATTTGTGGAGAAAGAGATAGTTAAAAACTTATTGCTCTTGAGTTGGCAGGTCAAGAAGCTGAATGGCTAAAGAATCTCTTAGCTGATATACCTTTGTGGAAAAAGCAGCTTGTGCCAGTTTCTATACATTGTGATTCACAGGCGGCTATTGGGATTGCTAAAAATAGTGTATACAATGGAAAAAAGAGACACATTCGGATCAGGCATGGCATTGTCAAGCAACTATTGAAAAATGGAGTGATAAGTTTGGATTATGTAAGGTCCGAAAATAACTTGGCGGATCCGTTCACTAAAAGATTGCCAAGGAAAGTGGTTCTTGAATCGTCGAGGGGGATGGGGCTCAAGCCCATGGATTGAGATAGTATGGTGGATACATGTATAAGGTCAAACGAAGCTATACGATTCTCCTTGTGCACTACAACTCCTTCCCTATGGCGCACAGGTTAGTGCATTTTTTTTTTTTAGGTTGAGTTTTAATAACTCTTAATGGTTTAAGAGCTCTTTTATGAGACGAGCTTGATTAAAACCACCTTAGTGAATGTGAAGGTGGGCCGCCTTCTATGGAAGACTTGGGCTGTCTTTCTAGAGCATTCACGAGTACCCAAGGTTTGCGCATGGCCATTAATAGCGCTCGTTGTGTTATATCGCGGAACTTGCTGAATTTTAAGAGTTTGTAAGTGTTGTGGGGGTCTCGGCTATAGCCTATTTGGTTCAAGAGTATATCACCTTATAGTCTAAGTTGTTGTCTCATTGCACTACGTATCAATTCAAATCGAAAGATATTGGTACTTAGGTACATGACTCTTCTTTGCCCTTCTATCCTATATATATTTTTTTTCCTCTGTAGCAAGCCATTAGTGGGGGATTGTTGAATATATTATCTAAATTGTACTTTAGATTGTATATTATTTATATTAATGGCTGCTACATGTGTATATGTTGAAATAATATATAGTGAATGTGGTTGTGGTTGGTCATTATAAATACAACTTTATATTTGATGTTTTCAACAATTGACCAAACACTACTTTATAACCAGTCAATATTAGATGACTAGAAAAACCCATGATATCATATTATCTCCCAATGTTTCTCTTCATCAATATTCTCATCCGTTACACAAAGGTCTGTGATTTCATCTATAACTATTCTAATCCGTTATGAATATCACTATAATGATCCATTATAATTATCTTTATAAATATTATGATCCGTTACTTAGAGAGATCTGTGATTTCATCTATAAAAGGGTGATCTACAATCATTTGAGGATATAGAGAAAAAATCATCACAATCATGATCAATCTCAAATCCTCTTTTAACTTTTGTTCTTTACACACCACTTTATCCTTAGAGTTTGTTCTGTAAGTTGGGCATTTGGTTGGCAAGTTCCAAGTCGACTACTACGAGTGCACGTATTATTGTGTTAACCTTGGGGAGCGATCGGTATTTTGGTTTGCACCTCGGTAGTGCCGAAATTCGCCAAGGCGTGATTTCTTCACGCACAACTTTCGCTCTCAGTAGTAATTTCTTTTACCTTGTATTTGTATTGTTTGATTGTTCTTATATCTGTTTAGATACAGGTGTTTTAACCAATAAACACTATTTTACCTAGTTGGGGGGAATTGCATATATATCCTTCCCAAACATCATAATTACATATATATCCAACTCAAACTTATAATTACATATATATCCTTTTTAAACATAAAAAATATCATATATATATCCAAATATTTAATTTAAATATAAAAAAATCTGAAAATACTTTCATTATCATAGATTGACAATTATACCCTTATTCTTTAAACCCTATCATTATCCTTCTTCTTTCTTTCTTTTTCTCTTTGGTAACAAAAAAACCATAAGAACAAATTTTATAATTTTATGAAAACATTAGATTGAGGCTAACTACCAAACGATGGTGCCTATATTTTGGGTTTAATTATAAATTAGTGATGCATAATATATAAATTAATGCTACACTACTAATTTTTATGCCGACTCTTATCTATATTATGTAATATGGATAGTTTTTTTGTTTTGTTTCTTCAGAACACAAACCGACAATTATTGTGCTAATTTAAAATCACCTAAGCTGAGTCTGTTTGATTCTCATCTCAATATACTAATGGCATATTGGACTACAAGCACAAAATGTAACATTGCCTACCAATTAACATCTAATTACATGTACAATCATGTATTACAAATGAAATAGAATTAAAAGATGATTTTAATTAATGGAGATGATGTTTGGAGAAATGTTGAAGAAGAAGGATAATGATAGTTAGATGAAGTAATAAGGGTATGATGGTCAGTTTATGATTATTCAAGTAATTTTAGATTTCATTTATTGATATATTGAATATTTGGATATATATGATAATTTTTAAGTTTAGAAAGGATATATGTGTAATTATAAGTTTGAGTTGGATATATATGTAATTATGATGATTAGGAGGGATACATATGCAATTCCCCCTAAGTAGTTAGTCAGTTTAATAATATTATTTTAAACTTTGAAAGCCTTAAATAAATAGTGGCACGTTATGTATCATCTTCTGCATTCATCTTCTCATACAAATCTTTTTCTCTCTTTACATCTCTTTCACAACTTGATTTCAAACAACCATTTCCCATGACATCTTTTCACATTTATAAAAACAATTAAAACCCTAGTACATATAACTAAGTCCATAATCAGCGGTTATTAATGTTTTCGAGTCTCCTTCTTTTTCTTTTTTATTTATCAAATAAGGATTGGGACGAGCGTTACGGATGAAGTGATAGGTTATGAGTATGTGGTTGAAGATGTTCGAGATCATGTTGATGATAATGATCACGGGAGGTTAAGGAAACGAAAGAGTCGGTTTACGTTATTGGCGGGAGAGTTGGGGCTTGATTCAAGTCGAAGAGGGTTTAATAAAGAAAAGTTTATTGATGGGATTACATCAGGGTGTTATCCTCCAGGTCTCTTCATTCATCCAGAAAACAGGTTCATCTTAATTCATTCTCTCTCTTTTATCTCTTTATGTGTATGGGTTTTAATCAATGTTCTAAAAGACTCGTAAAATCCTCGTAAAGGCTTGAGAATTGGTCATACCGCTATGCCATGCCGCTACACTGCATTATGGCATATGTTTTTGTAAACTCGGTATATATGAATTATGATATAAATATATAAATATTTTCATATTTTGTGCCGCCTTATACCACGCATTATAAACGCAAAAGCAAGAGGCTTGGTCATGCCGCCACACCACGTCTCACGCTATTTATAACCTTGGTTTTAATCAAAGTTATATTATAAATAGCGTGAGGCGTGGCGTGACTGCATGACCAAGCCTCACGCCTTTGCGGCTAAGGCGAAACTTTTGCGTTTATAAGGCGTGGCATAATGCGGCACAAAGTATGAAAATATTTATATATTTATATCATAATTCATATATATCTAGTTTACAAAACCATATGCCATAAGACGGCGTAACGGCATGGCGACGGAATGACCAAGCCTCACGTTTTTACGAGACTTTTACGGAGCCTTTACGAGCCTTTTAAAATATTGGTTTTAATCACACTACGTGACAAACAAGAATACCAGCCGTTTATTTATTTTGGCTTTTTTTCCCCATTTGTTTTGCCTAATTAACGCATTCTATAGGTATGGTCTTAATTGGAATATAGTAGTACCATAACTTATAAATTGTTTGCTTAAATCCAGAATTTGGTTTAGTCAAATTAAAGTTCACTAATGATAAATGATGGTATGGATGAGGAAATGAAGAATCATAAAGAGTAACTTTAGCCGTCGTTTAAGTTATATAGACCATAGTTGTAGGATCCTGAGAGCAACTTTAGCCGTTATTTTACGAAGTAAAAATATACAGATCTTACGTATGATTTTTGAAAGCTTAAGATCTTTCAATCTTTACCGTAGGATCTTAAGATCTTATCCTATCCGATCATAAATTTCTCGAACCAGAACTAAAAAATTACAAAATTATGGATAATATTCATAATTTAATATAATTTTCATAAAATATTCATATAATTTTTTATTAATGTATAGCAATTTGTAGATTTGAGTAATATTACAAAGATTATTAGAAAATGACATTGTAGTAGGATCTTAGAATCTCGATCTGATTTTATGATCACGATCTTGCAAAGACGAAAACGATTTTAAGTAAGATCCTGATCTTGAAAACCTTGATATAAACAACTACGGAATACGTATTATTATTATTATTATTATTATTATTGTTGTTATTATTATTATTATTATTATATTTAACGACAGCTAACTATGTCACAAATTATTCATCACAAATATCTCACATGTCATAAGCAGGACTTGAACACACAATCATTTGGTTGAGGAGCTTCCAACACAACAAGATGTACCATTACGACAAAAGCCCTTTGGTATTATATTGTTATTATTATTTTATTTTTTAAGTAGAATTGTTTATTATTAAGAACTCCACCGTCTCAAATTGATAGTTCACGTTTTTGTTTTAATGTCTCAATTTAATTGTTTATTATTAAAAATACATAGAGAAGTTTGATCAAACTTATTATATTAGTTTTGATTGAAATTAATATCACAAACTTAAAAAAAAAAAAAAAAAAAAAAATTACTTAGTTAAAAGTAGAATTGTTATTTTTCGAAAAATAGAAATGAGAAAGCAATACTCCCGCATCCCAAAATATAAGTTTTTTTTTTACTTTTTAAAACAAAATTTAACCTTAAATAGTTTTTTTTGTATTATATAATTTTGATGAAAAGTATGCCAATAAAGAATATATTTAAAACACAATTTAATCATATATTTTGCATTAAATATTATATAATAAAAAATATATATTTAAGGTTAAAGTTGAATTTAAAAAGTTTAAATAAAATAAAATTTTGATACGGAAGTAGTAATTATTTGTGCTGTTTAGAGACAGAGAAGTGGATAATATGTTTTGAAATGCTTATTTGGAATCCATGTATTCTAACTTTTCTAAAACAAGTATATTAGACACGCCCAAAAGTATCACTGACTGCAACTTCTTGTAAAGTCAAACGTCTAACGCAAGATGATGGCGCCACTTGTTTTTATCTTGTTCAAAGGCTTAGCTAGTTGGCAAGTATCGAAATACCTGCCAGATCAAAGATATTGTATTAAGACTAGGCAGTCTTTGAGGCTGTGCTTACGACGATTATGTTGATTTTAATTGTTTGTGTTAATTTAATTGATCTTTTAACATCTTGATGACTTGTAGATGTTTTTCTTTGCTTATTACGGAGTTCTTTACAAATATATAGGAAACCAAAATATGCAAGGCAATAATGAATGTTAATATTACAGAGAAAGTGTTACCCGTGTCCAAATGAAATCATAGATGTAAAAATGAAGAACTTTAAGCATGCATATTAGAGTTTGAGTGAAAAAAAAAAATAACCAGTTAAAAAAAAAGGAAAAAACGATCTAGGACCGGTCCTTTATGTGTCTTGTTATTGGATGTTAGCGTAATTATGTTTGTTTACACTACATTTCCTTTTTTGCTGTAGTACGACATCGAAGTCCATCTTACTCTTTATAATTAGCTTGCTTAATTCTTTGTTCACTTTATCTTCATTTGGGTTTAAGATTTGGTTAACAAAATTGACCGTCTTTGATAAAAAAAATTTACAGCAATTTGATATTCCCATCTATTATCAAAAATACATAGAGTACAACACAAAACCTCGCTAACATGTTACTAAAAAGATTCTTGAATTGATTTTTTAAAAATGCGTACTATCGCTATAGTGAAAAAAAAAATCAAAAACTTTTTCTTTAGTAGTATTCTCAATTTCCCACAAAGCTACAAATCCACAACTTCTTTATTGTCCATCCCTCTGTATGACACAAAGCTATTCATCATAGAGTGTTGACTACAATTTCTTTCCAAATACTCAAACACCATCACTTCATTAATGAGATATTATTGTTATTCATCTTCTTCCCTTTTCATTTCGTAAAAAAACACAAATCACATACATATTCATTAACATAAACTTATACAATGCATATAAGATATAGTGGAAGATCAACAATATGAAAAGAGTTTCTTTGGATAATACAGCAAACTGACTGAATTATTGATTGCTTATAAAGAAAGATTTTCATCATTAGACCAACATCGTTTTTGATTAGCCACCCTTCATTCTTGAAAGTAAACCACTGGATCATATTTATATGAGGATATATATGTAAACATATAAAAGAAGAAAAAAAATACGGAGTACTTAATAAAACAAAAGACACTCATGATGAATTTTCATCTTGTATGAAAAAACTGAAAAGAAATGAAATTTAAAAAATAAAACAAAAAACATGATTTTTTTGTTGTTGTTTTTGCAATAATAGATATTATAGTAGTTGCTATATGATCTTTGAGGAGGGCCACACATAATTTTTTTCTCTCCAAACCTGCAACACCTACACTCTCAAAACTTCAAAATTTTGAGTTTAAAAATCCAAGACTTACATATATCAGCAAAAACAAACAAAACCCAACCATCAAACATAAATATAGAAACAAATAGTAGTGTGAGATATAGTTGCCAACCTTTTTTGCAATGCACTCATCTTCGGTTAAGGAATAATAACTATTATTACGTACTCTTGAAGAACATAAATGTGAGGAGAAAACAACCCGTATTGTGTGTTTTAGCTTCTCCATCCGCGGCACAACTCCGAAAATTCAAGCCAAAAATTGAAAACAAACCTATACAAATCATGTGCATATGTAAGTTTAGATATATACGACTAAATCGAATGAAATATAAGTAAAGGAAACGCCAATCTAGAAAATTACAAAAACCATACTAAACCTCCTTTAGCCACCATTTTTCTTCAGAGCCTACTGAAATACAATAAGATATCTTCTCTACAACTCCATCCTCCAAGCCATCCTGAGAAAATAAAAGTGAAGTCATAAAAGAAAGAGAATAATGACTAACCGTTCCATCATGAAAACACACTAAAAAAGCAAAAATAATAGATTATTGTTGGCAAATAGAAAGAGAGAATGTAAAATACCTGATGTTATTAAAAATGAAGAAAACAAAGAGTAAGAATGAAAAGTGGGTGACTTGAAGGAGGTTAGATAGAAGTGGTTGGAGGAGTGTAGATTTACCACAAAGACTGACATAGCTTCATTCTAAGGTAAAATAGTTCAATGTGTTTGGTTAGGAAACAAGGGAGAAGAATCCGCCGCGTTGCGGCGGGGGTGTTAGCCATCAATCTAGCGATTATGAAAGTATCTTAAGAACTTGGAAGTGCAACCTGGTATATCAATGTAACACCACATCAGTCTCCAGGTGGGAAAGCAACCTCTTAGCAAACCTTTTCTTCCTATCAGGTAATTACTTACCTCAGAAGATCGTCATACAGTTTTCTAACCTTTTCTTGAATACCTGAAAAAGTGAAAAGAGATTCTACCGGGAGTCGAACCCGGGTCGCTGGATCGAAAGTCCAGAGTGCTAACCACTACACCATAGAACCTTCTATACCTTTTAACAAATGATTTCATTTCACTTGTATACCTTTTAACAACGACCTGTGAAAATGAGCTGGTAAGCCGATAATTATCATGAGCTGGTAAGTTGAGTCCACTTGTATTGGAATATTTGAGTTCATAGATGATCCGCAGAACCTGCATCGATTGCTGAAGAATATCGGTTTAGTCAAATGAGATAACATTTAATGAATGAGGGTAATGTAGTACTGAAAGGAGAGAACAAAACATATATGACTATCTGCAACGCGGTAGCATACCTGCAGAGATAATATCTGAAACAAATCTCGCAAATGAGTTTGCCTTTAAGCTTAAACACGTTAACGTTATTTCCCCATTGTGTCTTGAATTAGTGCTTCAAAACAGTATTTGCAATAGTGCTTAGTTGGTTAAAAAAAATGAAATTCAAACTAAACACCAGCAATTAACTACTATTTAGCCACACGACTTTGGGCCACAGAACGTTTGCATCTATCATTCTTTTATAAGTTATTACAACTCGTTGCTACTAATGCATTCTTACCTAACAATAACCATCAGCATATTAGTATAAGTTTAGCCACAGTTTATATGTTGTTTTATCTAAAAAAAGATGTTTAATATTCACGAAGCTGCAAACTAATTGTATCCGTGTCTATTCAGCCCCATGTACAGCCCCCAAAGCCACCCATTGAGCCCCAAAAGTCAGCCATTTCAGCCCCCGAACTCACACCCATTTCAACCCCCGAGGCCACCAACTTGAGGCCCCAAACCCACCCATTTCACCACCCAAAGTCACCGAAAACTTAGTCATCTGATATGCATTGAACTGCAAGGGGCTGACAAAGCTCTTACGCAACCACAATTGAAGACTCCATAGTGAATTTGGTGAGTGGATCACGTAAGTTTGGTGACCAGACGGTGGTCTAAACCCCGCCACAAATCAAGACTTTACTATACACCAAAAAGCACTGCCTAAGCATCACAGTACTAATTTAAAACTATTAGCTTAACTAACATATGAACAAAGTCTATCATTTCATTAAAACATGTTACTTCCATCACAGTTGCTGCTAGTTAATCCCGTAAGAGCTGAACAAACAAAGATATATTTTTTATCACTCAGCTTACCTTTAGACCTGAGTATGACAATTGTCAAAATACCGCCTATCGACTCTAACCTTTTTTAGAGACTGAAAGTTCGACGTCACTGCATAAAGTAAATTCAATAAGTATAATCCACATAGACGACTAAATAAATAAATCATGGTTAATATTAAGTAGTCGAAGGACCGCTGGTCTTGCTTCTTCTCGTTCGCGTTCTGTTTACACATCTGTTTCAACTGTAGGTTCAGGCTACGGTTGAGAACCGCAAAAATCAGTTTTTTCAAGCGTTTAACTATGCGTTCAAATCCTGTAAACAAATTTCACTGAAATTATTTAAAAGAGAACCTCACTTGTGTTTCAACACCGGTTCAGTTGGTGCATTGATAACATCTGATGCTGCTGCATATAACCGCATCCTCCTCACTTGGAAAATGCAAATTCTAGTGCTTAAATTACCTTCAACCATGCCGTTATAGTAGGATTAACATCGTCATTTACAGAACAACATCTATTTACACAAAAACCCTCGAAAATGCTTCTAGGTTGTATTAAAAACAATAACCAATCCTAATAAGCAATCCCATCAAAACCTAAAGCTAACCGAAAGATTAATTAACAAAAGACAACCAAAACCCCCTAAAAATGTAGGTTACACCTAACCAGGAAAAAAAGTTAAAAAAAAATTGAGAACTTACACTTTCAACAGTTGCGACGATTTCCCCAATCACTACAACGTCCTATGCAGCCCCATCCCACCAAACCTGTAGCAGCGTTCATTTGCAAAGGTCATTAAAATCCCACAAATCATAACTAAAAAAATATATACTAATAAAAGGCAAAAAAAATCCAAAATTACCTGGGAATCTGAAAAAAAAAAAAAAAAAAAAAAGTTGATCCCAAACTTTATCAGAAAGTGAGTGTGACACTCTGCACAATTCCAATGAACTGCTCAATGTGATCCTATACGAATATTTTTGTACTTTAGCAAGTGTTACGTTAAAATTACTTATGAAACTATGCTAAAGAGACGCACCTTCCTACCATTCTTATGCATATATGGACTTGGATTGTAGTGTGTTCCCTTTGCGTCCGGGCAACGAACCAACTGTGTCCCTCAGCCTATCAGTCACATTTTTAACGGCATTCACGGCACTCGAATGTTGCGGTTGTTAATGCTCTTCATGACGATCATGTCGACCATCTTCCTATAAATTCACAACTCAAAATAGCATTAGAAGTAACAAAAAATATCAAATTTAAGACTCAAAAGACAGAGAATCGATAGTTGTATTCTAGAGTTAACCTTGTTAGCTTCCAATTCTCCCTTCTTTCGGCTTTCTTTCTCAAAGCTACCGGCCGAGCAAAGTTTCCTGCCAAGATACGGGCACCAGTAAATAGAATATTATTATCGTCATATGTACAAATCCACCACAACTCACCTCACACGCGTGTGTGTCTAAAAACAGACGCAGCCACAGATTATTCACAAATATGATCGTCACTTTCTTTTTGAAAATAATTATCGTCGCCTTGATAAATGATCAGATAAATAATCATGACTCACCACGGTGAACTATAGAGTAAATTTCCTTTTTACACCTTTACCTAGAACTACTAAATTAAATAATAGCTTTACACACAACTAAAGCTTATTTCAAAGGCGAGCAATCAGATACACCTTATTTTAATCACAAACTATCAGTTCCAATAACCAATACCAAAGATTCTTAAAATTATGGAAACACAATAAACCATATACCAACTTTACTCATATGGTTTCCATGACTCCCATTACTATCACACAAAAATAAGTAAGCACCTGATTCCTGAATCAGCCCAATTGAAACCGTAGAAATGAAGTCTATCAAGAAAGTGTGAAACATAAAATTAATAGACTAATAAACAGTATCGTTAATCAATACAGCTATAATTTACAATTAACCATACAAAAACGAAAATCAACATAAACTAAACCTTACATGTGTTTATGCAAACCATTCATCTCCAACTGATCCAAAACCCCTTTGCCTTTTCGTAAGTAAATCTCCATACCACTATCCTCCTTGTCAACCTCATAAACGGCATCCAAATCACACAAATCTACAAAGTAACAGAATTAAAAACCCACATCACGAATCACAGTTTACCAAAAAAAACCCCTAAATTAACAATAGTTAGTAAAAAGATAATTGAGTTCAGCGTGTATGTTGTGTTCTTCGGGGTATTGAAAAGCCAGATCCAGGAGAAAAAAAGGGGAAAAAGGGTTGAAAATAAAGGGGAAAAAGGTATGGTGGTGCCATTTTTTTAGCAAGAAACCCGGTATTTGGGGAAAAAATGGATATGCATATTTCTATATTTTTACTAAGGACCATGTGGCAATCATATATGTGCTTATGTGGCATTTTTTGGTGAGTCCACAGTAATACGAGGGCTTCTTCTTATATTTAAGAGAATTTTGCTATGTTTATAAAATCTACTTGTATACAAATCTACAATGAATTCAATGAAACTCTTTGTATTTAAATCTATTAAAATAGACCACGAATAATATTTTGATAAAATTTTACTATTATTAAATGGTGTATAAGAGTTTTGTCAGTGCTCACACTTATATGAGTTCTGAAAAAAAAGTTCCTTTATATATATATATATATATATATATATATATATATGATAAAGATCAAATAAAAAGACAAATATTCGTAAAAAAATAAAAATATTTTTTTTTCAAATAAAATTCTCGAAAAATTCTCAAAAAATTTCACAAGATCGGGTATGATGGTGGCATGAAAAAGTTTGAAAACGTTTTTTTAAAAGTGATATTTTTTCCGAAAAAAAATTAGAAAAATACTTTGCGCATTAAATCGTTTTTTTGTGCATCAAAAGTTAGTTTTTGCACCCAACTTCTTTTGACTTTTTTCATCAAAATAACATTGCGCATCTAACTAAAACAAGTTGAAATTTTTGTGCATCAAAATTTTTTTACGCATCAAAATTCGTTTTTTGTGCATTAAAAAAAACGTATCAAAACTCAAAATTATAAAAAATGTTTTCACAAAATTTTTATGCACCAACATACCCGATCTTGTGGAATTGTTTTGGAATTTTTGAAGAATTTTTTAGAAAAAAAAATCATTTTATTCTTTTTACGGATATTTGTCTTTTTATTTTAACTTTACCCTATATATATATATATATATATATATATATATAGTGTTGGGTTATTTTCAGAACCAAGAAAAGATCGAGAACCGCAAGAACCACCTTCTTACTTCTAATAATGCATAATGTACATTATATCAATGCAAGATGGCATTTTTGAAAATATCTGCAACATATTTTAGAAAAAAATAAAAAAATAAAGGCAAATTAGGCATTTTGATTCTCCTTAAAAATAGGATCCATGAAAATAGAATAAGTTACATATTAAAATGGGGGAATTGCATATATACCCACTAAAACTTAAAAACTTGCATATTTCTCCATAATACAAGTTTTTATTGCATGATGTACAATGCATTTTAAGCATGTCTTGGGTATATATGCAAATATGCAAGTTTTAGTGGGTATATATATATTAAAATCACATCCATATGTCTCTGTTCATTCTTCCTCAAGATCTAACAACCACCACTTCTTTTCATCATCACAAAATCGCTGAAAAAATCCACCACACGAGTTACCACCACGATCCTTAGCAACATCCACAATGACAGATCCGTGTGAAAATGTTTGAGCCGCACTCCTTATTCCCATCTAAACCTTCACAAAACCTTCAATCTATTCTTGCATGAATAATTGTTCAAGTTTTAGGTAAGTATAATCTATATTATTGTTTTCTATTTTTAAACTAACTGTAACTAGTTTGAAAAATTAATACAATACTTGTTTGGCCCAAATTCTTTCATAGTATGTCAACCCATTTCATAGCGGCTGTGGTGGTATTTTGGCTCAAATGAGTTTTCTCTTTTAATTGCTATGTGGTTCTAGTTAGTCTTGTTTGGGTTATTGAACTTTTTTGTTTTTTGTTTCTATCATAATAGTCCTCTCGTGGTTATAGTTTTTTCTAGAGGTGTTCATTAATTGGGTAAACCCAAAAATCAACCTGATCCAAACTGATTTTGGATACTCGGTTTTGGGTATTCTGTTTTTGGATTGGTTTATGGTTTTAACCGAAAGTTTAAAGTGGTTATCGGATTGGTTTTGGGTATTGAAAATCATATTCGGGCGGGCCCCTTCTGAAAACCGAACACTCAAGGGTCATCGACTTAATTTACTGAAAGTAATGACCATTGTTAGTTTATTACTCTACTCAAGTTGTATATAAAACTACATTTTTGTCTATGTTTATATACTAGAGAAATTGTATTTGCTTATAATTGGAACTACAAATTGTTAATGAAGTAACTGACTAGTGTGTTATGTAACAAACAAAAATAAAAATAATGTATATTTACTTTTCTTTATTTGTTATCGAATAGATTCAACATTTATCATACCTATTATCTTACGGCAAGATGTTGATCTGCTAATTTACCATCGTACATGTTACTGTATAGTTAACTTGTATCTGTTTGTTTGGCGATGTCACAACCATTATTGAACTACTGTAAAATGTTATGTGCTACTGTGTAACCAATGGGTTAATTGACATTCAAATTTGAAGTTGGTGATTCTTTATAAAATAAAAGTCAAGTTTGATTTTTTACTATTCGGGGTTTTTCGGGCCCGAGAACGATTAACCGAAGGTTAATTGGGTGGTTTGGATTGGTTTTGATCAAGTTCGGTCTGGATATTGGGTGGTCATAAATTACTTAGAAACCGAATAAACCAAACCGATTAACCCGTTAAACCGACATCGACCATTTGAACACTCTTCTATGCTTAAAATTATGAAGATATAAATTGGCATGAAAACCCATAAGCGGAAATGCACATGTATTTGAATAGGATTTTCTATATGTATTTTGTCAATTGAATATGGTGTTGGCAACTTGGGAATGGATATGTTTCTAGTACTTTAATGGCTACTAACGGGCATAATCTATTTTGCTATCGTAAAGTAAATGGATGTGTTTCTAGTACTTTTTTTCTAAACCTGTGTAATTGATAAAATTGATTTTCGAATAATGATATGTGGTAGAATGTACAAATTATGCCTATAAATTGTTTGTGTTATTAAAGTAATAAATTATTTTGGTTATTAAAGTGATAAGATTCTTGAACTAATAACCATATGTGTATAATCTACAAATTATGAGTATGTGTGCATATGTGTTTTGATAGATTATGCATATATGCAGCATTATTTGTAATGAGGAAACTCATTTGCATCATTTGATATAATAAAGGATTGTGCATATGTGTTTTGTTAGTTGTTATGATTAAATAATTTGTTTATTAATTGTTTATGATTACAGGTACGAGTATGATAATCAATATGAAGAGTGCACATGTGTTTTGTATATACTATCCAGCAACAAGATACTTATGTTACATATTTAAAGATTAAAAACACAAGTGCATGCCGTAGATACATGTGCACATATACATTCAAAGAATTCTAGAGTGTCCAACAAGGGAAAATACATGTGCATATACGGCAACATATTTTTTACTTTTAAAAATTTGTATTTGAATTGTATATTACATGATTTTAAATTTTGTATATAATGTTTTTATTTTAAATTGTATTCAATACATGTAAAATACTTATGTTTGCTTTCCATGAACTACAAAAACACGTAAATTACATTATCTAAAAAAAGCATATGCACCTTATCAAATACACGTAAATTGAACAATACAAACACACGTAAATTTACATTATCTAAAAAAAACGCATATGCACCTTACTTAACACATGCATGCTGGAAAAAATATTATTCTAAAATTAAAATAAAAAAATCAAAATTCCTAAAATTTTGGTTAAAAAAAGATTTTTTTTTATAAAAAATCAAAAAGAAAATAAAAAATGTACTTTTACTACTATACCCTTTTGAATCAAATAATAAAATTAATATCCAAAAAAATCTGATTGGTTGATGCCGGTTCTCGCAGTTCTCGACCTTTTTATGGATATATATATATATATATATATATATATATATATATATATATATATATATATATATATATATATATATATATATATATATATATATATATATATAATTAATAAAATGTACTTTTACTACTATACCCTTTTGAATCAAATAATAAAATTAATATCCAAAAAAATCTGATTGGTTGATGCCGGTTCTCGCAGTTCTCGACCTTTTTATGGATATATATATATATATATATAGTGAGATAGTCTATACAATAACTAATCTTATATACAGTACTTTACAGTACCCTTTTAGGTCAATATAAACCATTAGATCACTTAATCAATGGATGAGATCAATTTGTGCCTTTAATGTAATAAATTGAAATATCAAACCATAATTTAAAAAGCTAAAAGGGTAATCATGGTATTTCCTATCCAACCCTAAAATAGTGCCAGTTAACCTACCAACTCATTCAACCTCTCTCACAAATAAAAATATGCCTCACTTTTGTCTGCTTTTCAACCGCCCCAAACCACCTCCATTGTCACCGGACCTTCTTCCTCTCCCGTTTAACGCCAACAACAGGGGTACCGATGGTGGTGTCTTCTCCCCAAAAACCGTCGATGTACGTAACCAAACCACCCAAATGATATTTGAATATGGAAAATGGCACCATCTTCCTCGGTATATTTTCGTGACATCACAATAATCACATGATCAATTGATTGGTAATTTTTTTTAACGTTTTTTTTTAAATTTATTCCTTTAATTTTTTTTTCCTGTGATCAATTGATTGGTGATGAAGGTTAATGAAATTACTAGGAAATACGTGTTGAAAAGATGTAGGTAATATTCAATTGATTTTTATATATTTTTAAGTGATTTGAGATTGTGATTTTAAAGAAGATGATATAAAATAATGACAAGAAAACGAGTAGTAAGCAATGGAAAGTGACATAATTCCTTCAGTTTGGTTGTGAATATGTTCAAGGTCTTTGTAAGTTTTATGTGTTTGTAATATTCCCTTTTAGCATTTTAATATTAAGGTTCGAATATGTGGTAAGTTGATTATCATACACTTTTGTAATATTGATAGGAAATGTCAAAGATATGGTATTGAAGTGGATGCAGTTATGTTATGGCTGGTTTTTGCTAGCATTTTTTATTATGTTCAATGTGTGTAGCTTAACTTAAAAACGCTGTCTATTCGACAGTAAAGCTTTGATAGATGAAAAGTTTTTTGAGGTATAATTGTTTTCGTGTATTGTTCTTCTAGTTGTTCCGTGTTTCAAAATCCTTAGCTATTATTAATACGATTAAATATTCATTTTATTTTTTTATTTTTTTTTCAAAACAAGTATTGTGTTTTTGGTGCTTTATAAATACATCTTTGATTGGTTAGATGGCCACAGAACATACATGTTTTTGACGGCGTGACCTACGTTCTATAAATTTGATGAATTGGAAGATAAATAAGAGTGCACACACTGTTTTTGGAAGGCAGCGCAACGTGTACATCAAACAACATGTTCTTAGAAGAGGGCACACTGTTTTTGAATGCGTGCATAACTGCACATATATTAGTGGCATAGTGCATACACGTTTTTGGTGACGTGTACATATAACTAACAAGATACATTGTATTTAAATTGTATTTCTTTCATATCATTTTTGTATTTACTATTTTATTTTTGGTTGTTATACCTGTAGAGGTTACGTATATGTTTATGTTTTTTGTATAAATTTCAAGGTTAAAAATGTACGCGAGAATCATATGTGCAATTATCATTTAGGCATACAAGTTTGATGTATAACCAATTGTACCAACATAAATATACATTTACAATATTATAAAAAACATATGCACTTCTTTTCAAACATTTAAACTAAAAAAAATATAATAAGAATAAATAAATAAATAAATCAAATCCCGAAAATTAAGGAATTTAAAAACCGTTTTTTAATTAAAAATTTTTCAAAAAGAACTTAAAATGTGTTTAACTATTAGCCCTTTTCAATTAAAATAAAAATGTTTATTAATACTAAATTTTCTAATTGGTCTAATGATTACTGTAAAGTACTGTATCTAATATGGTACTGCATATAACGCCCCCTCATATATATATAATATTATATATTTATTATATATATATATATATTATTATATATATATATATATAATAATATATATATATATATATATATATATATTATATATATATTATTATATGTATATTATAGATATATATAGGCGGAGTTAATGTAGATCAAACTTAAGTTGTAAAATAAGATTGTTTAAAAAACCCCTAAAACGTTTAAAATACCCATTTTAGCAATAATAAATACACACACATAATATTTTACTACAATTTAACATTTTAGAAATTAATAACCAAATGATACATGATTTGAATTAGTGATACATTTGATACACATTACACTAATAAATATTCAAAATCGGATACACATACAAAACCTGATGCACATTACACTTCTAATCAAGTGTATCACTAGTTTCGAAATTTAAAAAGAACTCAATCAAAACTTTAAACATTTTAGTTGTAGCTAATAAAAATTTCTTTTTTGTTATAAGAGAGGTCACTTGTCAAATTTTAGATCGAATCTGTCATTTAACAACTTTAAGATTGATCTTATTTGATCTAGATTCTATATATATATATATATATATATATAATATATATAATATAATATATAGATCTATATCAAATAAGAATCAAACTTAAAGTTTGTTAAAATGAATCAATCTAAAAGTTGACAGACACTCTCCTTATAACAAAAATAATTTTTTTATTAGCTACAACTAAATTGTTAAAGTTCGATAGTTTCTTTTTAATTTAAAGAAACCTAGGTGCATACACTTTGATTAGAAATTTAATGTGTTCGTGTTTTATATGTGGTAAAAATATTTGTATTTTTATTAGTGTAATGTGTATCAGTGTATCACTAATTCAAAATCATGTATCATTTGGTTATTAGTTTCTAAAATGTTAATTTGTATTAAAATATTATTTTTTTTTGTGTATGATTGCTAAAAATCTTATTTATAACTGTTTAGTGGTTTTTTAGATTTGAACTTATTTTACAACTTTAGTTTGATCTCACATTAACCATCCCCTATATATATTTATATTATATATAGGGAAGGGATCCAGAAAAGAAAAATACAAAGAAATAAGAGGATTTCTAGCCACACTTCAAATAAGAGGATTAATTTGTAAAAGGAGATGCATCATTTTGTAGATGCCTCAAAATGAGGGTTGTATTTCTTCTTATCATTCTTATTTTTATTTTTCTTCTTATTTGATCCTAACCCTATGTATATACACACACACACACACACACACACACACACGTATATAGAATCTAGATCAAATAAAATCAAACTTAAAGTTGTTAAAATGAGATCCAACTAAATTTGACAAGTACACTTTCTTACACACAAAAATAATTTTTTTCTTCACTAACAACTAAATTGTTAAAGTTCGATAGACCTATTTTTAAAATCTACTTAACCTAGTGATACACTTTGATTAGAAGTGTATGGTATCATTTTCTATGTTTATCAGGTTTGGAATATTATTAAAAAAAAGGTGTAATTGTATTAGGTTATCACTAATCCAAACTCATGTATCATTTGATTATTAGTTGCTAAAATTTTAATTTGTATTAAAATATTATTTTTTTATGTATTGTTGCTAAAATTGTTATTTATAAATGTTTTAGTGGTTTTTTAGACTAGATCTTACTTTTACAACTATATTAACCAAGTCAAATAGATGAAGTATATTTGCATTACGTCAGCACCATAATTTCTCTTTAAGTTATGAACCCAATTTGTAAAGTCAAGTTTATTTATCTAAAATAATAGAAGGAAAAAAAAAATATTAATAATTGTTTAAAGTTCTATTCTATATTGACAGGATTTAGTCCGCATAATATACATGTGCTTCTTTACAAACACAAAGTATCCTTCTCATTTTAATGTTAGACATATGTGCCATTATATAGTCTTACAAGAAAAGGGCAAGATTGATATTGTGGGTGGCTAATGTTAAGGAAGCTAATAGTTGGGAGGGAAGCTAATGTTATGGAAAATTATGACATAGGTTTAAGTCTTTAGTTTTTCATATTATTAGACGTCCCACTTTTTCTATATTTAA